>VZUI01043435.1:0-21950 GCA_013401135.1 Cettia cetti | reverse complement strand
TTCTTCTGATGTCCCTCTGGGATGACCAATTGGTAGAAAGGTTTACCTTTTGTATTACCAATCAAACTGGCCTCTGACTTTCTGTATAAAAGAGGAGGTCATCTCACAATAAAGGGAGAACCCACGACACCTGCAAAGGAACCTGTCTTGTTTCCTTTGATGTCTCTTGCGACATCTTCCCATCTTTTTTATTACTGTTACAGCACTGAGCTGTAGTTTCACTGTGGGAGTCAGAATGAGCAATGGAAAGAAGAATGCTTTAGGATGCTATTTCTGTTGTAGACCTCAACTTAGGAAACCACAGCTTAATTATACCTAGGTCCCTATTCAAACTACAAATTCTGTGCATTAAATACCATAATGTGCTTCAGTTACACAGTGTTTTGCAATCTTTGGTATTTTCCTAGCACTTAAGTGGTACACATATGATCTATTGATTACACATATGACAAAGATGGTAACGTTTTAACTATTTTAGACATCTAATACTGGCAGTGTTCAGAAGTCTCCTATCAAAGGACTCTTCTTACTATGGGAGCAAAAAAACCTTTATGTGGACAGAAGACTGTCCTTATTGTTAATTGTGACTCCAACAACGTAATTGCTAGTACAAAGTAAAAATTAAAACCAAGAAAGAAATTTTACATCATTCTATGGCAAAGAAACCACTACAACTTATAATATTCTGGGAGTGTATTTGGGACTTCTGGGGGTTTAATTTTTGTCTTAGGTTATGTAAGCAAAAATATATATCCTATTTCATCTGCTGAAAGCAGTTGGGGAGATGTTTTTCTTTATCTCTTCTAACTCCGGGGGGAGGGGGGCGGATGCTTTGTGATAATGGGCCAGCTGTTAAAACTGGGTGGGGCAGTGTTTCTTATCTCTTTCACCACCATCCTCCCTCCAGGGGGGATATCTGTTGATAATGGGCCATTAAGGCTCACCCATGACATGACACATTACATCATCCCATTGGGAGATGCTCCACCCAGTGTGGGGGGAGCCAACCGTTCCTACCCAGATTAAACTGAGACGTAGGAACACCCTGCATCCTGGTTTCCACTGGATTTCAGAGGAAGACTGGACCCATCTCACCACCACTGGACCCTTTTCTACGAGATCATCTCTGCTCCAACAGAACCACATCTGTTACTCCAGGAGGATTTATTTAGACTGCTTCTAACACCGTGACCAACAGGGTGTCAGGTTGTATTTCTGATTCTGTCAGGGTTTCTAGAATTTTTGTTTGTTTGCTTGGTTTTTTCCCTTGTACTACTACATTTGTTTTTTTTAATATTCCTAGTAAAGAACTGTTATTCCTATTCCCAAATATTTGCCTGAAAGCCCTATTTGCCTGAAAGCCCTTAATTACAAAATTATAATAATTTGGAGGAAGGTAGTTACATTCTCCATTCCAAGGGAAACTCCAGCTTTCCCTGGCAGATCCCTGTCTTCCTAAACCAAGACAATTTTGTTATGTAAACATCATAAGTATACTTGGAAACAAAAACAACATGATTTTTTTTTAAAATTCTGTATTGCATACAACAGACAAATTAACTTATTATTTTCAAATAACTGTTAAAAATATACATGTTTAAAGTATTCTAAATTGTTTAGGATGTTCTGACATTTTTTTAAAAAATATGGGACACATTTTGAAGGTGTATTTGTAAATAATCATGAAGTTATGTCAAAATAAAATAAACTTACCTGTGAGCTGGAATTCTACGATCACCAGCAACTAACACCACATCACATAGCTGATTGTGTCTAAGATAATTCTCCATCTTTTTAAAAGTTTGTTCAGCATGGTTGAGAGCCTGAAAAAATTCATCTGAGGCACAGGGCTCCATTGTTTGACAAGATGATAACGTGTGACTGCTGTCAGAGGTTCTGCTGAAGACAATAACAGAAATCTTAGTTCACACAATACTCTGGTGAAATTGTACCTACAAAGGATAAAATAAAAATCACATGTGATTTTAAACTTTATATGCATGATTTGTTTTAATATATATTCCCTTGCTATTGTATTTTCCTTCATATTCATAGTTTCCCTCCAAACCTAATCTAGACCCTTGTGAAAAAAGTACAAAAATTTCATGTTGCACTCTTCAACTAAGAGACACACAGAGATGGGCCCAGCAATTGTATCTCTAGCACTGTCAGATGGTTAAGGAAGAACATCCACCAAGACCCTGCAAAGTGAAAAAGTAATGGAAGGATGGCAATAAGGAACCAAACCCCTCCCTGCCACTCACGTTTCACACTTAGCCTAAGGTGGCTATAAGAACACTCAGCTAGTAAAAGGGGAAGAAAACACAAAGAAACACATTGATACACTACCACTCCTATTGCACTGCTTGTGTCTGATATGAGATCTAGAACATCAGAAGCCAACAGAAGTGAAAAGCAAGGGTGGCTAGGGAGAAAAATTATTCCCATCTGTATACACAAATACAGAAGATTGGGGAAAAACAGGAATAGAGAAAATGTAAAAGGAATGCATGGGCCTAGGAGATAAAGGAAATGAATCCTAATTATGTACACTGTGGAAAGCATGTTTTCTTTCTTATAGCTATTTAGCTGACTACTACTCAGTTTTCAACAATCCAAGCAACTTTTAAAATACTCTGGATGTACCATAACATTTGGAAGGATGTGGTTTCACAAGATCTGCAACCCACTCCCTGCTTCCACAAAGATGTCATGAACTGAGTAGCATGCTTGGGGCTAAATCCACCACCAAACTTATCTCACTCCTTGGTATAGGATACTGTCTAAATTTCCAACAGAAGATTTTTTGTAAAGGGGAACTTAGTGGTTTGGTCTTGGGTTTTGTATGTTTTGGTTTTGGGCTTCTTTTGCCCCTTTTTTTTTTTTTTTTTTTTTTTTTTTTTTTTTTTTTTTTTTTTTTTTCTGTACCCAGGAAGCTAAAAAGCCAAGCAGTTTGGTACTTAATTCAGAGCTAAATCTAGTAATGGATCAGAAATGAGATACCTGCCTACTGATTTCCCTTGGGGGACTTTATGTTAAGCATTCTTGCTGAAGGCATGGTTAGCCATTTATTTAGGTGTCAACTTCTTCCCTGTTCCCCGTAGCCCATAAGTCAATTGTTCTGCTCCGCTACCGACCCTCTAACAGGCTGGAACAAGTATTCTTTGTGGCCATTTTGGAAACTGAATCAGGGGCTCATTCAAAGATGTAACCATGTAACCATGGACAACATTATATTGGCCAGCTAGGTGGCATTCTCAAGGGAATGAGCAAGAAGTACTCAGTGAAAGCAACTCTTTAACCAGCAGCCCTGAAAAACAAAAACAGAAGGAGAAAGAGTAGGTCGCTGGTCAACACACAAATACTTAGGACATGATTCTGTATGTCTGTATCACAATTTAGCACATTCTCTAATTGGGTTAATACATTGTGGTTTTTCTGGTTTGTTTGAACTATATTTTAACCCATACTCTTCAGAGTAACTCCATTAATAATATTCTTTTCAAAATTACATGCTATCAGGATTTTATTTACATTACAACCTTACAAAGTGTTCTGCAGATAGAATGGAAGAAACAACAAAGGAAAAAGCTTTCCAAGCCAGCACTTGCTGCATCACCACCTCATTGGAGCTATTTCTAGCCTCAAAACTGCAAGTTTTCCACACAGAACTCAGTCATTACTCTTGTTCAATAAGCAAAAATAATTGCAGTGGTGTCTATTTTCCAGTACTCACAATAAAGCATGTATTCAGGACACAACAGAGTCAAGCCTAGTTCACCCCCTCATCTAAAAATATTCAGTCCCATACCTGCCCTCTAGCTACCTACAAACCATTTTCCATAATGAAGGAACAGGAGAAGGAAAGAAAGACTAAGGTTCAGTAGTCCATAAAGAGAACATAAAAGAAAGAGACAGTCTAATAGTTCTGGTATTTCAAAAAAAAAAAAAAAAAAAGCAAGCTTCAAAAGCTGTTTGTGCCTGTTACCCTGTGCCTGGATATGAAAAATCTAAATACCTATCCTTCCACAAACTTTATGAATCTTTTTCCAGTTCCATTTGCCACAGCAATGACAACCTGGGAGAATTCCTAAAGAACTTACACCCTGAAAGGTCAGTGAGTCTGAGGTGAGAGAAAAGACATATCAAAGGATTCTGTTGCTCAAAAATTCAGGGTGGGGAGGCAGACTTAGGTTGGAAGTTACAACATACTAACTCCAGGACTGATCATACAGAGCAATATTGCAGAGCTCTTACCACCTGGTACATTCAGACCTTGTCTTTAAATAATTACAGAAATTTTACTAAACTGTTCAAGGTCAGCACACAGCTGATGAATTCTGGAATCCTGCTCGTATTTCATGTTCAAATATAAATATACATTTTATATTATATTTTAATACATTTCCCAACTTCAATCCATAATAAAATAATTCCAGTATGTTAATACCTGGATGAAATGAACCAGATACAACACTGCACACTAGGTACACTCTAGGTATTTTAGCTTTACTTTCACCATGCCTTCGAGGTCTGTAGATTGCTGCTAAGGCACAAAACAAACAAACAAACAAAAAAACTAAAAAAAGAGAAAACCTAATGCTAATAGGCTTACACTTTCTATACAAGAGTCTGCAAAGGTGTTAATGGATTCTGAAAAGTGTACAAATCCAAAAGGATGATCATTGCCTCGGGGATGCAGGACAGTTAACAAACAGCAGCAATAGAGGAGATCTAGGAGATGAAAATCTGCAAAAAAATTCAAAATTCACTGTCCTAGTAAACAATCATTTGAGCTAATGCTGGTTACAAATTACACATAGCAGTATGATGTGAAAAGTATTACAGCTGATTAGCTCCGATTCTTGAATTTGAATGATCTGTCTGCATCTCAAACCCAACTTTGGTCAAAGATCTGATACTAAACTTGTAATTGAGCTCTTTACTAACACCAAATTAATTTGACAGCAGCTCTTCTCTAAATGAATCATATAATGATCTAAATTATGTCACAAAGACAAAGATCTGATCTAAAAGCTTTTCTACTTCTGCTATATGACAAGGCAAAGAGGAAGGACTGATACAAACAAAGCAGTAGAGCTGCTTCTGTTACTTGTGGGTTTAGGGCTTGTTACTAGGCAGTAAGTTACAGAGGAGCATAGAAGTAAGGTTACTCTGTAGCTTCTAGAAAAAGTTTTTGTAAAAGGACTCTTTCATGCACACAATTTATTTGCAAAGGAGGTAACAGTGTTTTCATAAGGGGAAAAAAGCTCTTTGAAAACTACATAGACAAACGTGTTGGTATGGAGTTTTTTTCTCAAGCCAACATATAATAAGCCAAATATTAGACTACAAAGGAAAAACATTTAATTAAGTTCTTAATATCAGAAAATCTCCAGGTGTTAGGCAGAATTATGTAGTCTGTCCAAAAGCTTATACATTCTTAACAAACAAAGGGAACAAAACATGGTTTAAGTACAGTCCCCCCATAAGACAGAGATACAGATAACAATACAAAGCAAGTTCCTACATTGCCATTAATAACATGTGAAATTGTGTTGACACCGAAAATTTACCCAAATTATTTATTTTAAAGCATGTAAGTAATCATTAGCATGAATTAGAAGACAATAACAGAAATACAAAACCCACTAGATGCTATACATGATTAAGCACATCATTTTAAAGATGTTTTCAATTTACCAAGTTCAGATCCTTTGTGCATTTTCTGTAGTATGCAACTGCCTGCAAAAAAATCCTCAACAAACTTTTTAAAACAAGATTTTTTAAAACCTCCAAAATAAATATCTGCAGTTCTCCAGTTCTACAAAGTAACAAATCAGTTTTGCCAGATGCACATTATTCTCTTACAATTAAGACCAAATGTTGTATTCTTATTAATCAAAATTTCAATCAAACTTTTTTTTCCTACAGTAATTCCCTTGCTATGAAGAGAATATCCTAACTGAGGTAATGCTGCACGTAAAACTCTCCCATCACAAATATATGTTGCTGTATCATATCCAATGACATAGCTATTAAAAAATTCTCATCTGAATGTCATTTAAAATGGGATCTCTTCAGAGATAGGTTACTTACAGCTACATAGTTGCTGCAGCATGGTGAGACTGCTGTTACGATGCAGCAGTATGTAGGATTTCCTTTCCCAGTAATTCTAGTATTTTGACATGCGGTGATAAAAGCAAATACATTGTGTTCACTTCTAAGCAATTTTACTTTCCTTCCTTTCCTTGAATCTTTAAAGGTCATATATACAATAAACAGTTAGAATTTATATTATGGACTACTTTGCCTTTCCACTAAATGGATTCTTCTCCTAAGGAATGAAAAACACTAAACTGCTGTAAGTAGATTGATCTGTCCTTAATAGCCTTTATTAAACAGTGTACTCTTTTAAGAAGTCACACTTTCTGAAATGCCACATCAGTGTAAAGTTATCTTAAAAGAAAGAAAGCAAACATCATAAAATTTTCTGAAATGGTAAGCTATTATGCACGACATGAACTACAAAACAGGAAAAATACTTTAAGTGCAGAATTACTGACTTATGCAGCAAATGAAAGAAATGAATTTAACTGATATTTTACAAGAAAGGTTATTAAATTGCCTAATTTACAACAACAGGTAAACAACTTCCATTCAAGAATAAGTTTTACAGTTTCATCTTTAGTAATGATGCGTAAGAAAAGAACACCAAAACATCTTTACAGATGCAATAGAAGCATTTTTTTTATGCCAGATGCACAGTTTAATACAATCAAATAGGTTACTGCAATCACTTAAAAGCACAAATTGATTGACTTTCAATAGGTGTAATTTTTTTTGATTTACAGTCTATGTATTCTTTGCGGTTCATTCTCTATCTTCTATTGACACACATGGAAACGTGAGGTCAGAATCAGAAGCAGCTTACATTTTCATAATCTTCTCCTAACTGATATAACTAAACAGTCAGTATAACTTCAAAATAATGTAGAAAACATTCTGTAACATTACCATGTAATGGGTAGTACCTTGTTCATAGCAGCATGTACTAGTACACTGTTTAAAACACAAGTGCGTCCTTGCTTGTGCTTTATCCCCACTGACTGCTGTTTAAAAAGGTCCTAGTAAACACACAGAACCTGATTATAATAATGTTCTGTTTCTGATGCACAATAGCTGCTAGGTTTCTGAAGCATTTTAGTTCAGAACAAAGGCTGAATTACATGACAACTACAAACATGAAATGAAAACACGTTTCTCACAATAGGAAAGTAATAATTAACCTGCATGAGCTGCTGTCCGATTCATTTTCCACTTCACTTGCTCTATCATCTGTTTCTTGTCTGTCAAGCCAACGTGCACCTCCACAGTCTTCTGCTGAGAATTCAAACGCAGGCATTTCTGAGGTGGATGCCATTGGCCAAAGAGGTGAATTCTGGAAATCCTGTTGGCTGGACCTTCTGTAACCAACTGATGTTAAAGGTAAGTTACCTGAATCTAAAAACTTTGTGCCATCAGTTGTTACATTTTGTCCTCTGTTCCAGAAATCTCCCTGATGGCTTTCAACTGCAGAGTTAGGGGCTGATGCCTGATGACCAAACCACCTCCATCTGATTTTTAAAATCTGCTTCACGTCAAACTCTTTACGAGAACCAGACATTCTTAGTGAAAGCCAGTGATCGTCTAGGCAACAGGGTAAGAAGCAGCACACATAAAAGAAGATTTGTGCACCCAACCAAGACAAGAGAAACACATGCTCTGCCTGTCTGTGGCAAGCAGATTTTCCTCTACAGAAGGAGGAGAGAAAGCATTGCAATCGCACAAAAAAAAGCTTCTTTAACGGTTTGTCATTTGAATATAAACAAAAGGCAACAGACAGTGAAAAACGCTGACATAAAAGAGGAGGTGAAACAATCACCTCCATCAGGAAAAATGCTAATCACTTCACCCTATAAGCTCCAAGGCTGTTTCTGATGTTGCCTCTGACCATTAGGTTTCAAAAACACTAAACAATATTCATTAATGCCATTTCAAGAGCTAAATACCACCCCCTTTGCTTAAACCACAAATAACAGCAAACAAAATCCCGATACTGCATCTTACAATCTGCTTTTAATTCTGTTAACTCCTGCTACTACAGAGGGGAAAACCTGCAAAAATCAAATTTAATTCCTTCTACACTGCTAAAAAATAAATTTACAGAGAAGAATTAAAACCAACCCAAGGATAGCTGATTATGCTGGGGAAAAGCTGAACTGTAAATAATTCTTTTTCCCATTACAGGACATGAACTAACTTAAAAAGGACAAGAACAGCCTCAGAAGGCTCAAGGGACTAGTAGTGGAGGCTATAAAGCCTTTCATCTTGATGTGCTTTGATTAAAATCTAGGTCTGCAGTAACTGAAAATTTCTATCTGAAATGAGCTAATGGTTTCCACTCACTTATACATCACTAAAACAGAAAGCAAGAAAAAGACAATCGGTCATTACAAGACAAACCCCTGCAAAATAAACAACATAAGACAACCACTCAAAAGGCTTCTTTCTAATCATATACTATCAGCTGTTCCACATCATGTTAGAAACACTGTGATGGAACAGTGGAAAAGAAAGATGCATACTTTTGAGACTGAATTCCCTGTAGAAATTTACATAACATCTTAAAATATCCAGCAAAAGCTTTTATTCAAATGAGGAATAGAAAGCTGAAAGCACAAAATACAGGATGACCAATTTCCAGTTCCCGTGAAAACCAGCCTATTTCCTCTCTGACATATGAAGCTAGTTAGGTATAAAATGCTGAGATTAATTTCAGTCACATGCAAATTGTTATAACAATTTTAGAACAAAAAAGAGGCACTGGACTTTATCAGTCCTTGATACAGAGATCTATGTTTTCAAACTTTACAATTTATTTAGCCTGTTCAGCTCTCCAGGATACATATGCAGCAAATTTACAAGAAGTGCTTCTTTACTACCCTACAGTTTTCATCAAAAGTGAAAGCCATCTCTCTCAGATGAACATGATGAACTCCAAAATATGGCATCTTGTAATTAGGATACCAGCAGTATTCTTTAAAACAGGCTATATGCAGAGTCCAGAAGAAAACTTAAAGTGCCAAATTTTACCACCACAAACCCACACTGTTTCAAACTCAGTTCAAGGAGAGTATCATGCTATTTTCTGAGGAAACACAATGCTGAAACTGTTAGTTTTAACCTGGAAAGCTCACCCGTCATTGCACAGAGTGCAGTTATTTATCTAAGTGCTTCTCACAAAGGCTAGCAAAAGCTCATTTCTACAGGAACTGCATTCCAGCTGTTTCCACAGAGATGCATTTCAGTGTGGACCTTGCTGGCATCCCAGCCTACCAGAAGCCAAATACTGAGACCTTTGCAGCATATTCAGAAAAAAGCTGAAGATGCGTCAGATGCAAGATGATTAAGTAGGTAAATCTATAAAGCTCTTACCATCTTTCCTGGGGATTTACTTTAAACACAGAAATACAGGGAAATATTTAGGAAAGGATTAATGTTTTAATATATTAGCATGAAAATTGTATGGATGTTTAACCAAAATGATATGACATGCAGCCCCCACTCATCTAGTACACATACAGCTAATTATTAAACATTTAACTGTAGTGTTCAAATACCATCACTTGTGTAACTGCAAGTTGAGTGAAACTGGAGTAAGGCTTAAGGAGTAAAAACAAAATGGCATCTTTTTATCCTCTCCTGTTTTGTATTGGTGCTGGGTGTTCATCAAGGGTGAAGAAATAGCACAAGCAACTGGTGTATTTGTTAACATTCATCAAACCAGTAATATTTTATTAATCCATTTAACTATAAAAAGTAAGCTTTAAATACCTTTATTTTTGCTGGTATGGTAAATCCATTATACATCAGGAGTGACCTGGATTCTCATCCTTGTATAAGAGACTCATTTAAAATTCAAGCTGTCCCAGTACAAGTTTACTAAGACAGTGACAGATTTGCAATTCTAGGGCTTTTTCAGCACTTTTCATTGATTTACTGGCAAAAACAGCCCAATTACTGGTTTTCTTTGGCTGTGAAGCTACGGGCTCAGAGATTAGAAAACAAAATGTGCTGTAGTTTTAGCAGACCAAACCACAAGACTGTTTTCTATTCTCTTTCATTTTTCTAGATTAAAGAAACTCTCGCTCCTCTACACACTCAGAATTACAGTTCTAAGAGTGACAGCATAAATATCTAAAATATTTCTCTGTTTCATAGGAACATTTGTATTATAGATGACAAGACAAATGCCAGTAAATTCTTCAGCTTAAATTGACAGTATTCCTCGGAAATAATAGAGGGCCTCTTGGTCTGGACAATCTTTGCTACTATGAATAATGTGTTATCTTTTATCAGATCCCCAACCAGAAGTTACTAGACTTTTGAGGAGATGTCAAACAATGGACTGTTAGGACTTCCACTGACTAGGATCACCCAGACTTCATTGTTGACATTTCATTTGGTGACTGGAGCTCACAAATCCAAATGCCCACCCTCTATGGCCTCCCATCACACATCCTTCTAAAGTACTAACACATTTCTGAGAAACCTGCTAAAACTTACCTTAGTCAAGCACAGTTTACACAGACTTAGCAAGGATTCTGAAATATCTTTTCATCTAGTAAGGCAAAAGTTTGCATTTATTGGGAAAACAACAGTGCTTATATCCATTTTTTCTGACCTCGGGGCACTGTTGCAGTTTCTATTTTGTGGTGAATCAAAATAACATTTCAAATATAAGTACACCTCATGTCACCTTTGAGAACATAATTCTGTTCCTATTAACGAGGTTGTGTAAGCTTACTGTGAAAACAACTTTGAGAACTCTGATTTTTAATTGAACAGATGGATATTTCTTGAAGTGGAACACCTGAACATTTAAGCAAATAATTTCTCTCATATGAAGAGCTTCACAAAGCTATAAATCCCTGCAGTTAGCAGTGGGGGACAGTTTCCCAGATTCTGGCTTGTGAACAAAAAGAAACATCTAAATAAATACTGTATGTTAAATCTGCAACTGTGTAAATAGGTAACACCAAGAACATAGCCTGACAGCTTTAGAAATTGACCGTTTCAAAATCTTAGTTTATCTGCACAGAGATAAAAGCCTTTTCTTTCCTTAACAAAAAAATTTATTACACTGATATTCTCTGATATGATATACATTTATTCATATAGAGTTAAAGGCAAATTGCAATCCAGTATAACTAGATAAATCTAAACTATTTTAGTCTTAAGATACTTCTACTGTATATTTTGAGGGAAGGTGTACTTAATATTTAGTGTATCACTGGGAAATATGGAAATATTATTATTTAAATAATAAGGCCTAGAGCTTTTGTTGATTGTGATTTCTCCTTTTTCTTGCCAAAGGAAATCAATGAAGTTTTCAAATAAACAAACATGCATAGGGAATAGTTTTTTGAGGCACTTTTAAGATTTAAACTTCAACACTACTTTTCATTTAGCATTTTTTCTGTCACTACTATGATTTGGCTCCAAAATCTTTCAACACTCAACTTCAAGGCAATTCAGACATAATATTTTCAAGGTATTTAGTGTGTCAAATGAATTTTAAAAGGGGTCATAAAACTTCAGCTACTCCTGAGAAGATATTAATGATCCTTTTAAGTGCCAATTAAGAATGTAAATGCCAAAATAATTACATAAAGTCTTTGTTGTGACTGCACGAGTTGTTTTTGGAAAAAATACTGCTTAACAAAAGCATTAAACATAAAAGATAAGTTTTAGACATAAGTAGACTCATGAAGATGTGAAAAAGTAATATTGTAAGCATTTAGTGATCCTAGATGTATATTTGAAAATATAAGAAAGGTTCACTGACCATAAGATGTTCATCAATTAATCAAATACACACTTACAGCATTAAAAGGCATTCAAAATTTGACACTTTTAAAAATGGAATTTCCAAACTTTAAGATATTCATTTGAGGCATTAAAATAACTGTTCAAAGAAAACCACTATAGACGAACTTCAAACTGCAACTCTGCTTATAACTACACTTACATTAGAAGAAGTGTTAAATATTTACTTTCTTTTTTCTTCTCTATTCCTGTGTTCCAGACCCAGAGTTACAAAAATAGCTCAACAAAGACTTCAGAAAGATTGCTGTATTAATGCTTCATGATTCTATAAAACAATAATCACTTCCTACCCTGAAATTTTATATAAATGCAAACACTTCTGGTTTACAGTTTGTGTAAAGTGCATTACATCAGCAGCTATGGCACAGTTCATTCAGGAGAAAGAGAGGAAAACATCCTACAGCTACTGACTTTATGTACTTAAATTCATTGTTCTGACTGGCAGAAATGAGCTGTAGCCAAATTACTGGTACTTCATCACAACTTTCTGCCACTTTGCATTGCACATTTCCCTCGAAACACGAGGGAGCAGTCAGTTTAACAATAGCATGAAAAGACCTGTACAGAACAAGAGTCTAGTTTGCAGTTTATTTTATTCAGCTAAGGGTGGGGAACAAGAGATTTCCACATGTAATACAAGACTACACTGTTAGATCCAAGCTCAAATATCATACTGGTTCACACACAATAGAAGTTGTGATTCAAGACATTTGTATTTCTTTAAGATAAAAACAATAATGTTGCTTTATTCAATTAATGCTGAAGCATCATCAGGGACTGCACCATCTACAAGTAAAGCCAGAGTGAAGAGCTGTTCATAAGTAAACAGCACAGTAAGCTTATTCACTCTCAAAAAACGAGTACTCCAATCCATCAGGTCAGATGTTGTTTTTAAGTTAAAACTTACATTTAATTCAAAATGGACAACACTGTGAAGGGCCAGTCTTGCAAAAGAGAGAACTGTACTAAAAGGGTCAAGGTTTTCTGTACTAAAAGGGTCAAGTAGCAACACACAAGATGAAGACAAGCAAAAGATTCCCAGTTCATCCACTCCAGAAATACTGGTAGCACCAATTCTAGTGGAAAACAAGGTAGTCATCAATCTAGAGACAGTAACAGTCCAGCACAAATCATCTCCTTTAGAAATGTCACTGTTAAGAAAGAGTGGTGACAAAAACACTGTTCTGCAGACATTTAAAGGTGCCTTGCTAAAAGTAAAGCCATTCTTTAGAACCAGTTTAGGAAGGTATTGCCTAATAAAGTTACAAAAGACCATAAAAGACAGATTGAAAGATTGAGGTAAATCAAAACAAAATAACAAGGAGATAGTTTCCTTTTGGAGGCAGATCTGCTGGGCAAACCAAAGACAATATTATAATGTTTTTCCAAGACAGCAGCAGTGTTATTTCATCATAAAGTATTCAGATTGCCTCAAAAACTCACAGAAAACTGGGAAACGTATAACACTACCAACACTGTCAACAGCAGAGTGGATGTTTATTTGGCAAAAAATTACCAGTATTCACAGTTCTACATTAGGCACCATATAAAAATCCAGGTTATGACACATTAAAAAAACAGTGAAGAAGCAGATTTGCAAGTGATTAGGTAATGCAACATAGTACTCCATGCCAGACTACACGAACTTCTTAGAGAAATACATAGAGGTCTGTGGGCGAAAAGTTTACACTGTATTTAAATGTCAAGCTATGCAATGCCACAGCTACTGAAGCAAAGCATTTCAAGACACTGACTTGAGCATTCTAAATGCATCATTTAACACAAAAAAAAAATCTAGAGACTTTTTTCTCTCTCAGTGAGGAGTTCTGTTTAACTAGCAGCTTCAGTTAAGCCCATCCCCCAACTGAAACTTTAAGTTGCATAAGAGATAATATATGAGGATATCATATCTTATTACATATTTATAAAACAAGTGCTGCGATCTCATCGGAATTCCTTGTGTGCAATTGATCATTGCAACTCAAAAGCAGAATTGCAGAAAACAGGGTTCACAGAAAGGCAACACACATGATCAAAGTATAAAACCAACCATCATGACACTAAAAGGCAGAATGCTTTATAAGAATCATATCAAAATTTGTATGTATTGAGATTAATGTTTATGAGAATCATAATGTCTCATAAATATGAAGAACAACTTCTGTTTTAAGAATCAACATTGGACTTACAACATTTTTAGAACCCAATTGAGCATAACATTGCAGATGTCAAACATAACTTCTCATAAAAAGTTCTTTCAATATAAAGATTGGGGCCCTGGTGACAAGGGATATGGGAAAGGCTGAGGTATTGAATGCCCTCAGTCTTTACTAGTAATATCAGCCTTCAGAAACTGATGAAGTTCAACAAAGGGAAGTGAAAATTCCTGCACTTGGGAAGGAACAATCCCACCCTGAGGGGCACATAGCAGGAAAGCAACTTGCAGGAAAGGACTGCTGGCCACCAAGTTGCACATGAGCCAGTAGTGTGCCCTTGCAGCAAAGAAGGCTAATGGCCCCCTGGCCTGCTTTAGGAGTGCTGCCAGCAAGTGAAGGTAGTGATCCTGCCCCTTCACTCACAGTATGAGATACGATCATACTGAAGAGGGAGTGAAAAGAAGGTCCATTAAAATGACGAACAGCCTGGAGCTCTTCTGTCTGATCAAAGTCTGAGAGGGTTGGGACTATTTAGCCTAGAGAAGACTCAGGAGGGGCTCATCTATGTACATAAATATCTGAAAGGAAGGTTCAAAGAAAATGGAGCAAAGGCTCTTTCAGGGGTGTCCAGTGATAGGACAATAATCAATAGGCAACAACTGAAACACAACATCTAAACATGAGCAAACACCTTTCCACTGTGAGGAGGATGACTGACTACAGGTTGCCCAGAAAGGTTGTGGGGTCTACACCCTTAGAGATATTCAAAAGCTGGGCAATTTGCTTTTGGTGACCCCACTTGAGGAGAAAATACAATGCCTTGTATTACATGCCTTTATTACAAGCATTGTAATTTGATGATTAATTTTTCATGCTACAATAAGCTTCACAAAGTTGTAAAAACAAGATGATTAAATTGGAGATGTTAACTAAAGGCTTCCACTGATTTTACTAGTGATTTGGCTCAAGGATGTATTACCAGGAAAAAAAAAAAGTACAAATTGCAGTATATTTAACTATCCTCTTCACTCTAAAACAAAACTAGTCCACTTCCCGGATCAATGTTGCTTAAAATAGTATGTATCTGAGGCATATAAGGAAAAATTTTAATTCTATACTTGGATACTATTAAATCTCAGGTGAAGCTATGCATCAACTCACCATGTATTCCTAACCACAATCAGAAAACTGGTTTCTTAATTCTTTATTCTATCTCCACACTTTCATGTGAAAGTAATCTCAGATACCCCACTATGATTTATTTTACAAACTCTTCCAACAATAACTACAGTTCTTCTGCACGTTTCACCTCATGTAGTCTCCCTCATCCCACATGTATGCATCCCTCCCTATCAACTACCAGAACAGGCAGGACAAACAAATTCTTTGTCATATTCAGACCGAGAACAGACAGGATCATCAGCTGGCAGGTCAAATAGTATTACTTATTTGGCCTTTCTTACCTACCTGTATTTTCAAAACCTTTCAGGAATTGAAATGCAACAAGGGCTCCATTCTGTCAGAGTCTGACTGAAATTGGCAAGTAGACAGAAATGTTATTAGGGAAGAACTGACTAAACCACAAGACAGAAACCAAACTTGCCTGGGGAACTTACAGACTCACAAGCTGCCTATCTTTTGCTTCTGAGTATGCACAACTGTCTTAGCCTGGGTGGCTACATATCATCTAAGCCCAGGATTTATAAACAAAGTAAACAGAAATCAACACAAAAGCTGATTGATCAAACACAGCTCTGAGCTCTTACCCTTCCATGGTTGTGTAAAACTGAAAGGAGCTTAACGATAGAGGCAACAATGGCTGAAATCTGACCACTTACTAAAGCTTTAAATCACTGAAGTACTTTCAGAGTTAACTGTTCAGCTGCCCTAAACAGCATACTGATGCCCTCTTAGTTGCCTTACTCCTGGTTTTAAAGGAACCTTTAAATGTTTCCTGTTCTGCATAGGGAGCAAGAACTAGACACCAGCAATATAAACAAGGTGCCAGGAAGAACTGTTGGCACCCCCAGGGACACAAGGTCCATAACTGAAGTAATATGGTCAAAAAAGGGAAAAATCTTGAATCCAGACTGCTAAACTGTCAGAAGGAGAAAGCATAATTGATTAAAAAAATTAATTATTTGCTTAGCATAGGTTTTTTTTCCATTCTCTCATATCAACTCCAGCCATTTCTTGAGAGAAATACAAAACTATGTGTAGTACTATTGCATATGGATCTCCTCAGATTTAGATGGTCTGCAATCATTTGTCCATCGCTCTTCTTCATTAGTTCAAAGTTTTAACAATTCTTTACATAGCTTTCAGTATTTGTAAAAATTATTTTCCATTCATTGAGTTTATAAGTTTTCAAACAACAATAATGTTTGAGTATTCACTGAAAACTATCACTTAATCTGGTTTAAGTACAATTATTCTTGAGTTGAACCATCAGACAATTTCTTATGCAAAGGTGCAATTTAAGTTTGTATTTGTTAATTACAAAAACAATCAGGACGTGAGAGGAGATAAAAAGTGAAGTTCTATTGCTCATCACTTAATCTCCCCACATGTTTATAAACTTATAGACTAATTCTAATTAATTACTTTTAATTCCCTGAAAAATACTTTCAAGTTTAAAATGCTATGGTGCTTGTTGAAGATCTTGCCAAGCCATATCAAGCTATGATAACATTATGAAATGCCCTACCTCCTTAATGCTCTCATTATAGTTTGAATGCAAAAGCTTGTGATTACATTTACATTCAAAAATATAATTTCCCATACTACATGTAAAAGAGCAAGATTTTAACTTTGGTTCCATCTTTGGCAAGGATGCAGTGATCATTTAACATTCAAAAGTATTTCTTTTTAGAATATTAGAATATCTTTTATCTATCTACCAAACAAATGCATAGGGATCTAATGAATAACAACATATAATGCTTCACAGCAACTGTCAGGCTAATAGCTTATTCATGCAAAAGTCAACATAAAAATCTACTCTGCTAACAAGTAAGAACTTGCTTGCAAACAATCCAACCATCAAAACCACTGATAAAAATCTCATCTTCCTATGAAAAGGAAAACAATCTCATCTTCCTATGAACTTCTCCTACATCTCCTCACCACATACATGTTTTAAACATACATGTTTAAACTTTTAACTAATTTGTTAATTCAGTCATATGACTATTTGTATTCTTTACAGTTCAGGGTAGTAAACCTCTATGGATCTGAGTCTTGTCTTACCATGAATATGTATCATATGATATAGCCAGGTGCTGTGAATATTTCATCTATTTTAAGGCTATGTTTTAGCCTAATTTTGACAAGTTCTGTTGGTTCTGAGATCAAGGCTACAGTGAGTCCCAGAATAGTGCAAACTTTTTTACTTGTAATGAGTGATACTACCTCCACCCAAATCAACTCAAATCTGTTCTAAACAGATCATATCATCATTGTCTTTTATTAAGTTCTTTTCAATAGAGTCAATACAATGCATATTTGCTATTTGACAAAAGCATCAGCTAAGGCAGTGAGACAAGCCTATCCACACGCATTTTCAAAGAAATTAAACCATTACTCACTCTACCTTAAATTTCCTTAATTTTTTACAAAAACATCCTGTACAAATTTGCAAACAGTCTTCCACTTACTTTGAAAATCTCATGGATACTGTTGGAAGAATCCAAGCTACCAGTCAAAAATTTTTCTTTGAAGTATATCCTGTTGTTATGGAAGACATCAGGATTTTTAACATCAGTTGCACTTAGAACTGCCAGAAAAGGTAATTAATTGGCAAAGTATTCCACTGAACAGATTTAAATCAATAATCAACTTTACAGAAATTTTTCTGGAAAAATGCCAGCAAAGTCCATAAGACATAATTAAAAATCAGCAGCCCTGCTTGATAATTAGTCATTCTACCTTGCAGTAAGATGGAAGTAAAGATATATCCCGTAGTGATTGACCTTTTCAGTTCCTTCTCTTTGTGGTACACTTTGGCATTTGTTTCAAATCCCTTTCAACTTTCATGACCACTGTAGAAAGGGTGTAGGTCAAGTCTGCACAAATTCTGACATCCTGGAGGAGGTTGGCTATCTTGGTAGGTGGAGCTACCACATTTTGAAATGAAAGTAATAGCGAAAACTACAGTGAAAACACAGTGAAAACACAAAGCCTGTTCAGAAAGCAATTTCCAAGGAATCTTGGCAGTTCTAATAATTTTTAAAGCTCACAAAAGTGTTGATATCATCTGTGGTAGAAGATACCAACAAGGATATGGATTGACTGAGGGACACAATGTGACTGATCATATCAAGAACAGGGAGAAAGACCATCTCTCTTCTGTATTTGTATCACACGAGTAAATTCTAAAGGAATTTATCAACATTCCCAAAGCAGAGAGATCTCACAGTTGAAAAAGCAGATTTTTTCACTTTAGTAAAACCTACTATTTCTAAATGAATTGGATTGCTTAGCACTTATTTTCCAGCAGCATTTTACTTTATAGAGAGTTCAGATAAAGCTAGATTCTTGCATTAATTCATGCTTTCAACATTCTTTTATCCTTTTCCTTTGTGCAAATGTCAAAGCTACTCCCTTTGAAAATGACTTTCACTTGGAACAGTCTTACTACTTTCCTGCTAAAAAAATGAAATAAAGCGAAACCCAGTCAGTATTATTGATGAGATTTAATTGTGCATTTGGTGGGCCTTTATTCATAAGAATTTCTATAAAGCAGTATTTTCCCTAACAGACTCACTATCGATTTTCCTGTTTTTCCTATAATGATTAAAAGATTCAAAGGCTGCTCATGCATTTTGAAAAGATCAAAATTGAGCTTTACAGTAATGCTGACAGTCTTCTATAAAGCATGCTTTGATAAAGAGCACAAGTGTTGAAATCACATAAAAATGGTCCAAACACCAGCATGTGAAGCCCACAGAAGAGCAAAGTCATTGCAGCTTATGCACACTTGCCAGAAAGAGGCCCTTACAAAATGTGTTATATAAGACCAAAAAAAAGGATGAAATTTCAGGTGTAAAGAAGCGTATCTACCCTTGTGGGCTAAAATCACATTTCCTGTAGCATAACTTACTGTTAGAACTGAGTAAATACAATACTTACCTGTAACACTGGAATCATCTCTAGTTGTTCAAAGAATCATCTAGTTCCATTTGTCTTCTTCTTTCCAAAAAAATTGAGGTAGCAGAAAAAAAATCTAGAGGCAGAAAAATACCCACTGGAGGGGAGAAAAAGAAAAAAAATAAAAAGAATCATCTCAAAAGCAGATAACCTACTCTGTTCAGATAGAACTTCTTTCAATTTGTTTTGATTCTTACACTTACTGATAGGAAGATGCTAAAAGTGTGTCAGTGCACAACTGTCACCCTAGTTCCTTCCACAACTTCAAGTTACATACCCATCAACAAAGAATCATAAATAAGAGGGGAAATTAATATGAAATGTGAATATATAAACTCTCAAGAAACACTGGTTTACAAAGACAGTACCTACTGAAGAAAAAAACCCCAAACAGCCTAACCTTAGTCCACGGTCACCCTTATCTTTGATTCCCTCCCCTGAAGGCAAAAGCAGTGAAGAGCTGATCTGCCACATGAAGCACTTAAGCTGAACACTGGTGCCAAAGAATAACACTGACTGCATTGGTGAATAGAGCCAGGTACCACCACTAAACATACTTCCCTAAATGAAGCAACTCTATAAAAATTCACACTTACTGTTACAGTTGTTCTCAAACCTTACCTATTTACTAGGCCACTAAAAATTTTCTTACCAAAGTTAGACTCTACTCAAAAAATCTAGCTTGCTGAAATTGTATGTGTCTCCTTTTGGCTTGGCACCAAACTAATTACTATGTGCACGTGGAAATGAAAGAAAGTAGCCTTACATGATACCTGCACACAAAATGTGATACCTAATAAGTAACCTCTCAGGGTGTGATCTTTCTTATTAGCTTCAAGAACCTTGCAGGTCTCTGAAGGGTAATACCACCTCATTCTTGCATCTGGAGCATATAATCTCATCTCTCCCATATGACTGTTTTTTAAGGCCACACAGCCAAACAATACATGTGTCTATGGTCAGCACTGCCTTGCTGGTAACTTTGAATGAAAGATTCTATTCTTATGACAAAAAGCAAGCAGCGGATAGTCAGGTTCTTCTGCACTTTTCTACTTGGTAAGACTGCTGTAAAGAAAAGCAATTTAATTGCTATGGAAAGAGGAAACTAAGAATTTTGTAAGGGAAATGTAAAACCATACTATAATTTCTTAAGAGCTATAGAAACCTTCATTGTTGGGTCATGTTATGCCTGATTAGGTAATCTTTTTTACCGTACTATGAAACACTGAATTATATCAACAAAGCCACAAAACATAAAAATAAGCAAACAATAATCTTTTTAAAAGCATGGGTGATACAAAAGTCCAGTGAGTTGGAACAAGTCCACCAATATGAATTGTCATTGTTAACAACAGCTTGCAAGTACTGTTTGACCATAATGGTCTAATGGAAGATTTTCTTCATCTTCACTCAAATTCTTTTCTATTTTAAATCAGCAGTTATTGCATTTTCGTGAAACACAATGTGTTAGTCTACTGCCATGGTGTAAACATACTGCCTTTGGTAGTGGACCTGCCCATGCAGAGGACATGACTGAGGGATGGATGGTTCAATGAAGTTGACACACAGGAGAAGAAAAGACTATTTGACTCAGATTAGGGTTATTATTTATTATTATTATTTTGGTTTTATCCTGCTTTATGCTCCTTAGCATTGAGAAGAAATAAGAAAACAGGAAAAACATAAAATGGGAATACAATCTGCCCTATCAGGAATGCACCTATGAAGTTCAGGAACAGGGTGCTGCATTTTTGCCCCTTTTTTTTTTTTTTTTTTTTTTTTTTTTTTTTTTTTTTTTTTTTTTAATCCACATATGCCCCTGGAAAATCCCAGGCAAAAAGACCTTTATGAGAAATGATCAGATAATTTCTGGCAAAATAGATGAACTGCTCATGAAAATACATTGTGTGATCTGTTTTTAAAAAGGATCCAGTCATCCAGTACATAGAGTTTGTCTAGATAGAAAAGCTACACCAACCAACATTACCATGAGTTCAAATTTTTATTCCTGTTCATGCTCATAGAAGACCTAAGCAATAATTTTTTCTTCAAAAGATGAATTTGGAGTTGTATTTGGAGTGCAGCTCATGTAATTTCGTGATCAACTTTTAAGTCAAAGAAAGGAACAACGCCAAGCCTTCCCTTTTTACTGTTCTGACATTACTGCCCAAACAGCCGACCACGAGCCTCGGGCGGCTGGGCTTCAGATGGGCTGCCCCGCTGCTCACGAAGCTCAACCAGTCCTAGCTCAAAGCCCTGAGCCACAAAAACGCTTTAAGGAAAAACATAAAACAGTAATGTATATAATCAGCAGTTCTTTGATGCTCAACACTTAGATTTCTTTTTGCTCCCCGTGTAATAACGCTGCTCCCCATGTAGTGAGTTGGCAGTCAGTCGCTGCTCTGATGTTTTGATCAGTCTCAAATTCTCAAAAATTTTAAAAAAATTGTTTTCCACTATTTTATACTGTGATGATGAAGGTTAAGACACATGGGGTTAAGTCCCCGAGAGCTGTGTCAGTGCACTTCTACCAGGTTTCCGCTCCGGCCGCTTTGAGCCGAGCCGGCCAAGGGGGCCGCCCGTCTCGGCGGGACCGGACCCCGCGCCGTGTCCCGCCCCGCCGCCCCCGCCCCGCCCCGCTCGGGAGAGCGCCGGCATTGCCCCGCCGAGCGCCGCGGCTCCCGCCGGGCCCCGCTCAGCCCGGGCATCGGACAC
>VZUI01043433.1:0-12437 GCA_013401135.1 Cettia cetti | reverse complement strand
CCCCCCCCCCCAAAAAAAAAAAAAAACAAAACAACAACAACAAAAAAAAAGCAGGCAGTTAGGCAGTTCAGTGAATTCAGTGGAAGGTTCAGGCAGAGCAGACCTGGACACCTTCAGTCCTTCAGTCCCAAGGCAGTGCAAACTCAGAATGGCCTGTTACTAGCACAGGGCAATATGTGAGAGGAGAGCAGAGCATATTGTGCCAAACATGACGAAGGGCACTAATGTGGAGTGCTGGCCATGGATCATGGAAAGGACTGTTAGGGGTGCAGTGATAATTGGTATGTGTTATACATGATGGGAATGAAATAACAGCATCTTTTTGGAGGGTCAAGAACACTGAAGAAGTTTGTTCAAAATACAATAATTTAAAATTCAAATGAAGGTGAATAGAATATGTTTTTGATCTGCTTTAAGGTGTAACATCTGATCTGAACTTGAGCCTGAGGGCCTCCTAGAAACTTAAGAAAATAAATCAAACAAACCCTTTATTAATTTTTTTTCTGTGTTCACTTACATACCTAACTGTGAAAATCCAATATAAATGTTGGTCTATCTTAACTTTCTGAATTTTCACCAAAGCAGAAAATTCTTCTAAGAAGTGTGAAGTATCTTTGAAAGGTAATGTTTACTGGAGCCAAAATATCACCCTACATCCAAGATCACTGCTGGTTGCTACAAAGCAAAGCAATCCACTGATCTCAGGCCACAAGCCACCCTGAACAAAAACCAGTAGAGTTGTCATTGCCTAGAGATGTTGTGGACACCCCATCCCTGGAAGTCAAGGCAAGGTTGGATAAGGCTTTGAGAAACCTGGTCTAGTGAAAGATGTCCCTCTTTGCAGAAATTTAACCATTTAATGATTCTATGATTAGGACTCCAGCGAAGAAACATTGAACAATTGAAGAAGTGGAAATGTTGCTAACAAAGAAAGGTGTTCCTAGGAAAAGCAGAGGGTAGATTTAATCTCTGAAGGCATATTTGGAAGTAAGTACAACTTCTGCATAGTTTCTCAGGTTTGAAAAAACACCCTCTTAAAGAGGCACATCTCATGCTGCACATTTAATTTGTTGGACATCATAATCTTGAGCACCTGCCACAAAAGTTCAAGAAAGCCTCCTTGTCCAGCCTTCTTATTATGACACTAATAAACAATCACAAAAACCACAATAAATATCTACTTGAGAACTAACAAGTTAACAGTAGGTTAGACTCTTCTATTAGGCTGTCCAAATAGAAAAGTAAAATACCTACAAGGAGATACAAAAGAGTCTGGTAGCTCCAAGAAGGGCACATCTTTCCTCCTTTTGCCTGGAAAAAAGTAATAGATTATTTCAGAGTTATGGGTGGTACAGAGCTGAGGCTTTTTTTTTCTCACCCTGAACTTGCCCAGAGTGTTACTTTTGCCTGCCGAAAAGGAAGACAGGATATAAACTTTAGCCCTTTTCCAATTCTTGCATTACTTCACTCTTTTTCTCATAGGAAATATCACACTTCTATGAAGTGTCAGACTTCATTCTGTCAACCAAAGTAATAAGGAGAAGTTTTACCCTAAAATCACTGCCATCCAAGGACAAACCAGTCCTAACTGCCAGAAAACAGATTACTGGAAAATAATATGAAATAGCAGCTAGAAATACCTTTCCAGATAGAGAGATCATTTGCATCTACAGAATCCTAGAGCTTCTCAGAATATGGCATTTGTCTTCAAATAATTAAAGCTATGCAGAACATCTTATAGCAATATATAGTTAACTAGTAAGCAGTTATTTTTCTCCAAAAGCATTTAGTTTTTCACTTCTAGCTGCTTATTTGCAGCAATAATAAAGCACCAGACTTTTATTTATGGCTCAGCATGCAGCTTTTAGCTGTTGATAACCAGCTATTAATAATATTTAAGAATAAACAACCATGTAATATACACATTAGTTTGTGCCAGTGAAAAGGTGGAAATAGCACACAAGAAAAAAGTGGTTTTGGCATAAATGCTCCAGAAAGACTGTCTGAGATCAACAAGTGAGACAGATTCTGATTTCAGAGTGGTGAGAATATGAGTTAACCATATTAGAATATATCACTATCATGCTCATGTCAGATAAGTTAAACAGAAGCAAGTGCACCAATATTGACATAAAATATCATAGCTTTGTTACAAACCTAAAGCGAGTTCAAAAAAAAAGCTCTTAATGCTTCAGCATTAAATATTATTTTGTCATACCAAGAATGCTTTATGACCTAAAAATTGTATTCTAGAAGTCATCAAAAATGGTAGCATTTAATTGTATTTTGTTTGAAAATAATTCAGTCAGAATTGTTGAACATTCTGCCAAAGAAGCAAGTAAATTTGATGATGTATTTAAATTTTAAAGATAATACAAATACACAGAGAAAACAAAAAATCCAAATTGGGTGAAGTTAGACTTCTTTTAATATGTACATGTATAACTAGCCCTCTATGTAGATTTTATACCTGGTTTTGTACTTTTGTTATTTTTAGATGAGGAAGATACGCTTTATTGACAACAGGCATCATGTGAAATTTAAAGCATATAAGACAAGAATGTGAAGGAATCTCTTCTTAACTTGGTGGCCAGAATTCTCAGTTTGAATTCTCAGCAGTTCAAGAGACAGAAGTTTCAAGATGGTGTCTGTGAACCAAACATAATAAAACGAACAAAGAGAAAAAGTCCTTTAAACTCCATGTTCAAGAAAACTTATGTGTTTTAAAGCACTATTCTAAAATACTGGATACAAAGGCATGAAGACTGCATCTCTCAATGTTTTTCTGTTGGGGAGGATGAGGCAGGAAGGCCCTACAAATATGACTGACTAGCCAAAGATTCTTAGAGTGTAAAACCTGTAAGTGAAATAGAATTGAAAGCAAGCTTTGAGTTGTAGGATGCCAAGCCAGAAGAAAGTGATTAAGTTAGCTGAAGGCAGGATTCCTAGTGATTGAGCAATACTCCTAGAAGACAAAGGGATGCCAAGGGTCCAAGGGGGAGGGGCCCTGACAATGTGGCAGGGAAAAGGTGACTAGAAACTAGCTTTGTAGGTTTAGGAATGTGGTGTGGTATGGTAATGTAGTAGTTCTCATAGGCTGTATGTAAATTATATAGGTTTTGTATCTTGAGTGTGTTGGTTGGTGTAAACCAGAATATTCAACACAGGGATAAAATGTAATGTAACAGGAAATTAGCTCTCGCTTTTGGGCATGCTTTGAGCTGGGGCTGGTAGCTCAGGCAAATCTCTTGTACCCACAACCTATGCAATAAACCACACATTTCAAGAGCTGCCCTGGTATCCAGAGATCTCTCTCATCACCACCAATTAGCCATTCTCACATTTTCCCATACCCTTCATATAGACTCAAATATTCTTCATTTCCTTGTTTTCAAAATTTCCACTGATAAGAATTTCATTGCTATTACAATTCCTCTCTATGAGAACCAAGTCCTTATGAAAAATTGATAGGAAAATATGTATAAAACAAGCCCTGGAGTGGTTACAACCGAGGTAGAAAAGCTGTATCACATCAGCAGATACTGTCATACATTACACAGTGTACAGTGTAACTGTACAATGGACATTAAAAGCTCAAAGGATCAGTGATCTAAGAAGTAAATAAGAAAAAAAATTTAAAATTAATTTTAAAATTATTTAATTAAAAAAAAACCACAACGATAAACACTGTGTGAAAAGACTGATGGTATGGATTCTTCAGAATACTGCAAGCATGGTAGCTGTGCTGCATAGGTATATCACCAGCAAGAGACAGTGAAAAAGCTGGAGCCCTGAATTGGCAGACAATCTGCCTGGATAGTAGATGTACTCTCGGGACAACTCTGGTAAAGAAATCTTAATCTGTGGAGGTGATAAGGGTTGCCACAGCAAATTTGCTGTTGTAATAGGAAAAGAGAAAATCATACTCTTTTTTTTTTTTTTCTTGAATTCATGTAAAATGCTTCTTACTACTTAGTATAATAATCCAGCAAGTGATCCCTGTAGTATTTTCTGAATCTTCATTAAGTTTAACATGCAGAATGGTAATGGAGCTTGTAAACAGTTAATTCTCTGGCACAGCACTGTTTCCTTCACAGAATCCTGCGAGAAGCATTAGTGCTGCACCTGTGAGAAGAGAGAGAGTGAAAAAGTTCTGACAAGTTCTCCATGCCCAAGAGTAGGAATCAATTATTTTCTCCAAACATTTGAACAACGTGGGGAAAAAAACAGGTAGGGAAACATTTTGCTACCTCAAGTTTACTTCTGGTACTCTTTTATAGGGTTTTCTATAGCTGGATAAACAACTTACTTCAGGAATCTGAATCCAAAACTGCATGGCAGAATCAAATGTGCATTAATATTCAAGGAAAGCATTATGTCCTCACAGGGAAATTGAGAATATTCACAGATGACCATGAAAGGAGTGAATTTCATCCCTTTTCTCAGCCACTATGATTTTGTTTCAGCTAAAAATTATGAAGCATGCACTGCTATTGTTCCTGCCATTCAGAATCAACTGCATGGAAATTGTCAGACAATATAAGGATTTCAGAAAAATAAAAGGAGTGTTTCTTTTGAGAGAAGTACAATTGTAAATGCTTCATGGAACAATAAATGTGCTATTACTGGTAAATATACCACCCAATCAGAGCCACACATCTAACATAACACAAAAGATCAGCCATTTAAAAACTATGAAAGAGCAAGGATATTGACTAGCCAAAAGTAAAATTTCCCTGTAAGCAAGACTGTGATAGCAATTAAATTATAAGCAAGATTAGGCCCATTGTCAGAACTTCAAACAGTTGAAAGAAAAAAGTTCAGAGTTTCCCGAGATTATAGTAGCATCAGCAAGTACAGAAGTCATGTGAAAGACATAAAAGTAGAGCAAGCTCAAATAAAATATGTTTCTAAATAACTGCAGTATTCTATTAAAAGTAAAGCTTAGAACAAGGGAATTTCAGGAAACAGGTTTGTGAACACAGGCAAGATTAGTGGTTCAGCATATAAAAAAAACATATTCCCAGTGAATAGTAGGGTCCTTCCTGATGTTGTAGAAAGTTTAAACATCTCCCATGCTATTTACTAGATATCAGAATTCCTTAGCTAAAAAGCCACATGAGTCCTAAAGCAGTTTTATTTAATCTAATTTAATTTCATTTTGTTTCTTTGTAAGCTTTCATTTGTCTGTAACTAGGAAGCTAAATTGGGCTTTGAGTTTAGCTCTGCTGGGACAGCTGCCTGCTATTTTCAGCTTTCCCCCAAGAGGTAAAGCAGAGCACCATACCGTGTACGTTCCTCTCACCATTTCACACAGCCAGAAAGCAGAGGTGAACTCATGGCCAGTGACCAACATACAGTCAAGGGGTAAAGGGAAGTGGACTTGACTTCTGTCTGTGTGAAAAACCTCACAACAGCTGAGACAAGTGAAATTTAGTGAGTTACAAGCTCTTTCATCTTTGGTAGTACCATTAAAAATAAAACTCTAAGATGATTTGTAAGTATCATTAAAAATTCCGCAGTCCATGTTATTGACTCCACTGAGCATAGCAAAGATGTGAAATCTAGTATCATATCAGAACATCTCAGTTAAAAGTAAAATTTGCTAATATTTACTTACCAGTATTATTTCCAGTTAAGAATTAAAATTTACAGAGTAGATGAAAGTGAAGATGAGAATTTGAATAAATTAAAATCACTTAATAATTTCAAGGGTCTTGCTGTGAAATCTGGTCCCACTGAGCACAACAGTATAATGGGTTCAGAATGCAGCCATTCTGGATTGCTGTAAGACACACTGACACCTACATGGGGGATGACAGCCTGTCACACTGATATTGCTGATGACTACAACCAAGAGAGTCTTTATTCACAAACAATCACTGACATCATTAAATCCAATGGGTGGGCCAGCTACTTTTATCAGGGCGAATAAACCCACAGAGAAACACATATGAAATGTCAGAAGGTATAAAAAAATAGCATTAAAATATGCTAGCTTCCCCATTAAAACAGGGCCTATATACTGCCAGCTTCCTGTGGAGAAGGTTTATGCCATGTATTGAAGGATGAGAATGTGGAATATCAATATAGGGAAGGATATTAGAAAGATCTGTTAAAAACAGCACATTTTCAGAAACTTTTTAAGGTAAAAGAAGGAAATTAATAGGTGGTAAGCTTCAGGAGCAGATGAAAATGCACTGTCTCAGGGAAATCCTAAAGAAAATAGATTGTTTAATCTTCCAAGGAACTCCTGAACCTTCAAGGAGCAGAATCTGACACAGAACCCTGTACCTGTTATTCTTGTTCTGATGAAGAAGATAAACCGCTGCTTCTAAAATGCTGAAGTTTTAGAAGGCATATTTTACTTGCAAACTGATTTGATATGTTTAGAAGACATGAAGGTGCTAATAGGTTAATAAGTCATATCAGAAAGAGTATACTTCAGCCCAAGCTGAGACCACAAGAGAAGAAAACATTGGCAGACCTAAGAGTTAATTCTGTGCACAGTATTAGTGACTATTGCTATAGAACTCGTGTCATCAAAACTGATTCAGTATCAGATTTTAGGCATCTATGCTCCAGCAGTTTCAACACCAAATACCTTTCTCTTCTAATGAATCCCATGTTGATAAAGTGTGTGCAATCTCAGCATTGTATGAGCAATACCAAGCCTGTCCCAATTTAGCTGGATTGTATGAAGCCGCTGAAAAGGTGTCGGTGGAATGGAGTCTCCTGGGTGAAAATGGTGCTTGCCTACTGTTAAAAATCACAGACATGCTCAACCCTTATTTTGGGTTTAGTTTGAACAGTGACTAGAAAAAGAATAATATATTTGAGGAGGTTGGATTATTTCATGATTATCTTATACAGTTGCAGAAGGACCATAGGACCCTAGGAATGAGCCTTATAGTAGCATGAAAGCAGGGGAACATCAACAGGGCACACAGCTACTTAGTCAAAGAGACAGCTGGTTCAGAACACAGGGTGGCAACATAGATGGAAAAGCAAGCTCCCTTTTGCCTGGCTCAATTTTACCCCTCATTTTCTCTCCATCATCTCCCACAGAGACATAGGAGGATGCAGTCTGTTCATCATATGTTGTCTCTGCCACTCTCTCTTCTTCAGGGAGAGGACTTCGCAATCTTCCCCTGTTCCTGCATGATACCCCTCAAAGAGGAAACAGTTCTCTACTAACTTCTCCAGCATAGATTTCTCTCATGAGCTGCAGTTCTTCATGAACTTCTTCAGTGTGGGATCTCTTCCACAGGTTGCAGTCTTTCAGGTACAGGCTGCTCCAGCATGGGACCTCCATGACATCAGGAGTCCTGCCAGCAAACCTGTATCAGTCTTAGTTCCTGCCTACATCCACGTGTCCATACAGGAGTCTGCTCCAGCACAGCTTCCCACTGGGTCACAGCCTCCTCTGTGCATCCACCCAA
Organism: Cettia cetti; assembly: GCA_013401135.1. Taxonomy (NCBI): domain Eukaryota; kingdom Metazoa; phylum Chordata; class Aves; order Passeriformes; family Sylviidae; genus Cettia; species Cettia cetti. The sequence continues at coordinate 4,995 of VZUI01043433.1, read as the reverse complement.
TCTAGCACGGGATCCTCCATGGGCTGCGGGTGTATCTCCACCGTGAACCTCCATGGTCTGCAGGGACACAGCCTGCCTCACTATGGTCTTCCCCATAGGCTGCAGGGTAATCTCTACTCTAGCACCTGGAGCACCTCCTCTCCATCATTCTTCACTGACCTGGGTGCTTGCAGGGGCTTTTTTTCTAACATACTACTACTCTTCTCTCCAGCTGTAGCAGAACAGGATTTTTCTTAAATATATGAGGTGCTGACACTCAGCCTTGGACAGTGGTGGGGCCATCTTGAAACTATCTGACTTTGGCTTTGTTAGATGTGAGGCAAGCTTCTGGCAGCTTCTCACAAAAGCCACCCCTGTAGCTTCCCCTTACCAAATCCTTGCCATGCAAACCAAATATATAACCATGAAAAGTATAAACTGAATTTTCTCCACATCAAAAATAGAAAACTGGGGACATGGGAAAGTTGCGCTGTGTGTTTAAAAGCTCCAAATAGTTTCTTTTAAATTACTGTAGAGAACACAGATGTATAAAATAGAAATAGTTCCTGTCCAGAGAAATAACTTGAAAAATAGCTATAAAAAGTACCATCAAAAGAGATGAAAAATCTTTTATTTTTATCTGTAAATATGCACAAAAAATTCCTTCATTTCAAAAGTAATCACTGTTGTCTCAGATTGGCAACTAATTTCGTGTGTAAGAGCTCTATAATAAACAAATTATCTTGTGGAGGTATCACAAATAGTACAGGAACAAAAAACTCTAGAATATTTTTGGGATTCCTCAAAATGTGATTCTAAATATCAATTTGTGATGACAAAAGACCAAATCGATTATACACCTCATGGACCATATCTAGCAGAGAAAAAAACTCAAATCTCTGCTTCAAAACAAGAAATTTATAGCCCCAGTGCTGACATGCAGTCCTTTTCAGCAACAAATATACTTAATTTTGCATCTAATTTCCACTCTTAAAACTCTTGTTTACATAAGAGCTGAATGCACTAGAAAGAATGTAACATCAAAAATGCTAAAATGTCAAATTGCCAAGCTAACATTGTAAATTCTGGTATAAGACATTCTCTGGTAGTCTTGTACAATAGTCACAATCCAAAATGAACATGTACAAAAGGTACAGCAGACTATTCAACATATTATTAAAAAGACTAAATTGAAATGAATGATCTACTGAAAGACGCTTTATGGCTGCAAGCATTGCTAAATAAAATAACACCAAGAATTGGCTCCATGAACATGAACTCCTTGATAACTCACAGTCTGTACATGTTAGGTCAACTCCTACATTGATGTCAGAACAGTCCAATTATCTTTCTCTGAAAAGGAACCTTGGAGCAGTTCAAGAGAATGACAGCTCAGGGAATTTTCAGTTGCCAAATGTTAGTGACTCGTTACAGAGAGCTCCTTTTGTTATTGTAGATGGTGTCTCAGCAGAGGACATTCTCCAGTCCCTTCTAAAAAAATTTAGAAATTTAGGGAACAACATAAAGGTAGGAGTAGTTCTGTCTCTATTTCACCAATTGTGGATGGGGTGTACAGATGGGAAATAAGAGAGCCTTATCTATTCTGTTGTATGACTATCAATAAAATGAAAGGTAGCCTGTCAGGATTTGGGTGTCATGTAGGACCAGGACATGTAGTATCTGGCTCAATTATGATAAACTCTATGTAATGTCTTGTAAAGAGCATTCTATGAAGCCTGTGCTTATCCATGAATCACTAATCACTCTACTTGAGCAGGGATTAGGGAGAAGAAATATCCAGAACGAGATCATCTCTGTTAATGGGCCATAATGGCTTAACCTTAACAGTACCAACATAATAGGCAGCTGCAGAGACCATCAAGGACTCCAAAAATATCCTATGATAATTACAGGATTACATCATTCCACTGTGAAACTCCCAGACCTGAGGGGAGGTACTGAGCATTCTTGCCTGAGTCTGAGCACATATAATCTTGAGGTTTGGGGACTTGGACCACCACGACCACTCCATGGACTCAGAGGAGAACTGGATCTTCCACAGAATCTCTGCTTTCAACAAGACTGCAGCCATCACTTCAACAGGACTACAACCACTGCTAAATCTAACTGTGAGCACCACCCTGAGCAACAGGGTGCCAGGTTGTACTCTGACTTTGTGGGCTTAAGCCAGTTTTTCTATATTATTGCATTTATTGTAATCTTTTTATAAAATTGTAACTCCGACCTGAAATATCTCTCAAGATGTTTGTGTGTGATCCATTTCCCCACTGGTTTACTTTCAAACCACCACAAAGTAGATAAGGTGAGCACACGTGAAAAAAATAGTGACCTCTTGACAGATGAACAAGGTTATAATACAGTACCTGCCCAGATCTATAGTATAGACCCATGCAGACTAAAAAAAGAGTTCTTAAAATTGGAAAAAAGTCTGAAGACTAGACAAGAAAAAGCAAAGTGAAAAGGAAAAAGAGAAGGTTGGAAAGAAAGGAAATTAAACACAAACAGCAGTCAGGAATGAGGCTGGATAAAAGGATTAGGTAGAGCAAACAACAAATCCACATCTAAACAAAATGTTCTTTTGATCTATGTATAGCACTAGATATGAAATAAATATAACCACACCACTGCTAACAATGATCTTTATTAGACTCCCATCAAGGAGATAGACTGCAAATTTTAATCTCCTCAAACCACATTTTCTACTGAAAAATAAACTGAATTTTCAGTTACATCAAGACCTTCTTTCCAACATGGGAAATCCCTCTAATTTTCAGGACCTCTTAAATGTAAAAAATATATTTTGACATTTAATCTTTACATGATGAAGACGAGGTTCATTATCAAAATCCTATTTTTGAAAAACAACTGTCTATTTGCAAAGACAGATTTCGCCTGTAAAGGCAACAGAATCAACATGAATACTTTTCAAAAATATTACTGGAATTGCCCTTGGAAACTAAATACATATGGGCATCCATCTTTACAATTTCTGACGAGACTAGATATTTGGTTCGTATTGTCTTCAGTAATTCAAAGCATACAAAAAAATAATAAAATTTCAATGCTTGAAACATTTTTTTTTTGATGTTTCTAAAATAGTTTGACAGAATGAGCTAGCAGGGCATAAATGTTAATTTTGTTATTTACTCTCAGTTAATGCCGTAGAAGATTTACTTATTTATGAGATTATGATTTTACAAAGATATCTAAAAAGTATTTAAAGTCATAGGTGCTGTAAATAGGCAATTAGACTTTGTGTTTGCTGGGGATGGAAGGAAGATGTTAAAATGCTCTAAGCCTTATTCAAATTCTTGGTGCTAAAATACAACTAAGTTCAATTCTCCTGTGGTATCTCATGAATTATGGTATGTGCAGAGAGACATAAGACCATGTTTTTTACATTTAAGTAATTTACGATCCTAGGACATCTAATGTGCATCTAATAGCACAACCAAAGGCAATTACAATTTTGGTGTGCAAAAAAATGAAAGGAATCACTTTGTACTGCAGAAGTTAACAGTCTCTTCTCTGACTCCAGGTTAGTGACAAAGGGAAGATGCTTTTCCATCCTAAATGTTTTGTTAGGAGAAGGAAATAAATATAAGGCAAAAAAAGTGACAGAAACTTTAAATTATTATTAATATAAAGGAGGAAAAATATTAATTGGTCTTATTCAACAAATATTTTATGCTTCCAAACAGTAAGATCTAGTGGATTTTACTCAACATGATATCAAAAAAAAAGTGTAGGAAAAATTAGATGAAATTAAGGAAGAATTTTCCTGATTATATTTCAGAACACAATGTATTTGAGGACATAAATCCGTATTTTAAGTCATAAAAGAAGAAGCATCTCAGAAACTAAAGTTATCCCACATAAAATAGCTAGAGAATGTTCATTAGGGATCAAACAACAAAAGAAAGGCTCATGGGCATGCACAGACTTCTGAAAAACCCAGTGAGGGAGAGAGCCCTAAAGGACACTTATCTTAGAACAGGGTAAGTGGGTAGCCACAGCGTACCAGCTACATGCTTTTTGCAGTGCTGCACGTATCTACCCCAAGGAAAGGGTGGGGGTTATACATTCATGATGGGTGAAGAGAGGTGGCATTAGTCTCTTAGAGAGGGAGACTGTGCTGGAACACAGTACTTCATTTCAAGAAAAGCACCCACGCTTCAGAGCATGGATTTCTGAGTTACAAATTTTTTAGTAACTATTATCTATAGTCAGTCTTGTCTTTTCTCGTTATTTTCATAGCTTCAGAAATGCATAATCAAAAGTTAATTTAATCAAGTTGATATATAGACATTAAATTTATATATCTATTATAGTGTATAGACAACTTTGTGCTAATGTGAAAACCAATGCTATTATGTTAAATTTGTTTCCTATATTTCAGTTAATAGTCTTAAATATTTTAGTTTAAGAGTAAATATCTTTTTTTAATTAGGTTTGGGCTATTAATAAAAAATATGATTGGAAAATGTTTAATGTAGCATAACGTTGGTAAAAGGGGCTCATATATTTGACACTGGAAAAGTAGAAACACTAATTTTGTTATAACAGTAGTTGTAAAAAGACAAATAATGAAATAGAAGATTTGATATTAGAGAAACAAGAAAAACAAACATACTACAAATGCACAGAGCTTGTTGCTGGTTCTGAATGTTGCAAGTGTAATTCAATAGATGACAGACCTAGATTTCAAGGCAATTATATTCACATTATCTTTTGATTTGCTTTCAGAAAAACAAAGTTCAAAAAGAATTTAGAATCTGTGGAGAAAAAAATTACAAAGCTTACAAATAATAAATCATTTGAATAGTAGAAAGATAGAACAATTCCTGACCAGTCTATGCAATAAAAAAGTCACTTCTAAATTTAAAGTGATCTCAAAATTTTTCTGCAGAGTGAAGAAAGTGAGAACATCAGTAACTCGCCTCCTCAAAATGAGTGCAGCAAAAAAAAAAAAAAAAAAAAAAAAAAAGGTATTTC
>VZUI01043427.1:0-37269 GCA_013401135.1 Cettia cetti | reverse complement strand
GCCCCGGCCCGCGCAGCCCCGGGCGGCAGAGCAGGCAGCGCAGCCCGGCGTGGCGGCGGCCGTCCCCGCCGGCCTGGGAGAGCACGGGCAGCCTCGGCGGGCCGAGGTCGCGGGGCGCTCGGCGGGCACCAGCCATGGGGTGTAGTGAGGTGAGGGCATTGCTCTGGAGAGTCGGCCTCTTCCTCCCCCTGCTGACAGCGAGCCCCGCCGCCGCCGGGCACGTCGCCAGCAACCACGGTGAGTGAGGGCGGCCGCGGGTGCGCTGCGGTGCGGGCTCTCCGCAACTTTCCGGCGGGCGAGGGCTGCGAAGGGGATGGAGGGAGGGGACCGCACCTGCGGCCGCCAGCTCGGCCTCTCCCGGCCGCCGACGGGGATGCGGGGATGCGGGGCCAACAGGGATACGGGGATGCGGGGCCACGGGGATGCGGGGCTGGGCGCCTCCCGACGGCCACCCCTTCCTGCCGCCCCCAAAAGTTGTGTGTTTGCGGCCAGAGGAGCTCCGCTGCCGTCCCCCGCCGGGGATAACTCCGCGGCTGCCGGGAGCTGTCCGCTGTCGCCCCGGGCATCCTCAGCCGCCGGGGTGTGGGAGTGAGAGCAGGGAAGCCGAAGTTGCCTCCCGGCGAGGTGCAGCGGTAGCATCGTTTTATTTGAAATGTGGGTTTAAGGTTTGCTGCAGTCCTGCCGAACGCAAATCCTATGGAATGGGTTTTAGAGAGCTCATCGCGCCCTAGGGGGAATTGCTGCTGGTGAGCGAGCTGTTCAAAGGTGCCTCACTGCCCTGAACACCCAATTTCTGCATACTCCGGACGGACTGTCTGAAAAAAAAACCATTTCAAATCTTTGTAACAGGTGCATGCTCGTCAGGTCGCACCGAAGACGGTATTTTAATTCTTCGGGTTGTGAGGTGTGTGTTTTAGAAAATGACCTCTGGGTTAAGAAGGGAATCATTCTAGTTATAGGAATAAAAATGCGTAGCACGCCCAGAGGATACAATATTTTGTTAGGAAGGACTGAAAAAGAAGAGCACCTGATTATGAAATGTCATGTTACATGTTATCAAACATCTGGATAGAGCAGAGAATTTCCTAAACTGCTTGTTTTATGTGCATTTGCCTATTTAAGTTGCAGAGGATGCATATATTCCCACAGTATAAGAGGCTTCTGTACCTTTAACATTATTTTTGTACAGTTTGACTTTCTTGAGGTTTTAGTGTGATGTGGCTGAAAGTGTAGGAACTGAAAGGTAGCTCTAAATGTTGCTGCTGACAGAAATTGCTTTGCCTGCTATGTTGAAAGGAGCAGTCCGGTTGGCAACGGTGGAAAGTGACGGTGAAAAAAACCCCAAACTGGGTTTAGTTGTGGAGTGCTATCAAGTATGTAGTTCATGTATTTTCACAGTTTTGTTCTGCAGTCTGTTTTCAGTGCTCTTTTATCGGCCTCAGTGACAGTAAAATCAGAGAATAAGATCTCTGGAAAACAGGGAAGAACTATAGTATGGCCACAAAGCCTCTGTGCCATCAGGATGAGTTATGGCAAGGACACTCCAAGTTAGTATGATTCCTTTACCTCTCCCAAGCTAAATGCAGTGAATAATTCCAGTTTGTAACTGTGTAGCCTATACAAGTACAGTCATATCAAGGCTGATTTTTGCCCTTTCTTATGTCTTGGAAGATATCAAACTATCACAGTGACACAACCCAGTTTTCCTTTGATGTCACAAGCATTAGTGCATGCTAATATCTGCTGCCTTACCATGAGGCCTAACACCATACATGAATGTAATTTTAAAAACAATATATTCTTGGTGTTGTAGAACAGCTAAGGCAGCATAATAGCATCAAAGGCAGAGTTTTTATCAATTATTGCAACTTACTTTAGGTTTCTAAACTAGTATTTGATATTCTGGGATTAAATTACTGTTGTTTAAATAGTGTTTTGAAAGTGTTTTAATAGTTTTTAAAGGATGGGGAAGATTGTTGCCAAAAGTCTGTCAGGGATGAAGTGGTTCCTTGACCTTGATGTAACTTTTCCTGATGAGTCCAGGTGTTGTGGTGTTGGCTGCAGAGTACTGGTGAATTTCCTAAATTCGAGTAACTTCTTTTTCTGCATGTTGCTTGCAAACTTCAGTAAAATGAGTAGCCTCTCACCTTTGGTACTGCCATATCAGCATAGAAATCAAATAATAAATATAACTCAACAAAACCCAAGTGAACTGAAAGTGGTCTGAATGAATACAGGTGCTTTCATATACGCTCCTCCACCTTGTTAATAAAATGCTAGCAAAGAGTCTGCTTTTAATGATAACTTTCTCTAAATCCAGGAATTGAAGGAAAGGAAATTACTACAATAAAAAAGTTGCCTATTGTGTAAACACTTAAATGTGGAAGGTTAAAATGCTAGTTACTAGTACTTGGAATCCCAGCTGCAAAGATTTTTTAAATCTTGTGAGGAAATATAACTTCTTTAAATGTTCCTGAGGTGATATTTTCAGCGTGCATGTCTTGAAAACATCTTCACAATAATTGCTGTTGGGTTTTCACTAATAACTCTAATAATGATATGTTAACTTTGCTGTCTGGTGTATTTCATCCTCTGTTTTGTGTTCAGAAACATACCAGCATTAATAGTAAATTTCAAAGGAATGTCTTGTGTTGTCTCTTGATTCTCTGGGTGAAAAGGATGGAGGGGGAATAGGTTTATAAATCTGACTTGGTAAAAACATAATCCTTCCACTCCATTCTTAATGGTTTCTTCCCTGTTATTAAAGACAGATTTTCAGAAAAATAATATACTCTGGTCTTATAAATTGTTATTATAACCATGTTGGGATTAATCTTTTTTGGTCTTGTCAAACAGAAAGAAATACATATTTTTTTTAATATAGCTCAAAGGCTCTTAGCTTTTCATTCTTCACCCAGTAAATCAATGTATGGTGTCTTAGAGAATCTGTAGCAAGGCAGGCACAAACAATACTATTGGCAGGGAAGTGAACTTACTCATTCATCTTCTTGGAGTGGTCAGTTCAAAAACATATTATGACCATGCCAAGAGCTAATTTTTGCTGCTCACAAAAACCCTGTAGGACTTGGAATTGCATAGGAGGAGTAACCACTGCAGTGTGTGGCAGAACTGCTTGGAGCAGAGGGCTCAGTTAATGGTGGAGATTGAGTGCTTGCATGCTCATACAAATTTTCGGTGGTTGTCCCTGACATCCTGTATGAACAGGCTACTGTGCAAGGTTTCAGCGTGCTGTGGTGTGGCTTTGTTCTTTGCTTGCCAGAACACCATGAATTGGGCAATTGCTGTCAGACCTAGAATTACAGACAATGGCATCTGACCTGTGCAGCTCCTTGTGCAAAACTTGGGGGAGCTTTCAAGGTAAAGGTCACACCAGGTAGTGGCTCAATAGTTTCCTGTGCTAAGCGTGCACACGTAAATGTTTCTACGTATATAAAAATTAGAAACCGTATTTGTTTCTACATTATGTCAACCAGAAAGAGTTTCTGACCCTGGCTCCTTTCAGATTGTATCTGCCATTATGTATCACCAGACAATTAATTCCTGAAGCCAGCTATAGAATTTGCAGAGTTTATAATGAGTCATGTCTATCACTGAAGTGTAAAAAAGCTGTTGCTTTTTCAGTTTCTAGGTATCATTACTTGTCGTGTTATGCAAGGTTGGTCTTTTTATTCATACCTCTAAAAGGCACCTACATTTGTTTTTTCTCTTCTTACAGGAAAAAAAAAGGTGAAGTAAGAAATAATGTCAAATGTCAATTCTGAAATTCATATAGCCTTTATTTTTACAGTGATTACACTTGATGTAAATTGGGTGGCTCAAAGTAGATAATAAAGCTTTTTGATTCTGGTAGTAAAGTATCAGGTAGATTACTAATGACCTTGAGGTATTCATCAGTTCAAAGAAGTTGGCTCATTTTCATTCACATATTTATTTTTCCAGAAGTGCAATCCACCACACATAGGCACTCTTTCTGAATACAGAATTCAGATTTTTTATCTGTAGCAATAAGGGGACTGAGGGCTAAGTGTGGAGAGACTGAACTTTTTTCTGAATGAAGCTGATGCTAGAGGCTATCTCTTTGAGGACTTAAAGTACTGTAGAAAGGCTGTGCTGCTGCCTGTGCTGTGCTAGTGCTGCTGAGTTCTGCTGTTCAGTTGTCCAGCTCATACTTTTTTACGTCATTACAGAAACATGAGAAAGTTAAATAAACAAAGCCACTGCAGTAAATGCGTGTCATTCCCTTTTCAGCATGCAGATAAAATCATGAGCAACATCATATTTTAGTTTCAAATTCTTAAGAAACTTTTAGCAATATTTTTACCCATGTGTAAAATCTCACACCTATATGGACTTGTGTGCTAATGAAGACTTGGGAACTTCTGCAGTTGTAAATATGCATGAAATGACTTCTTATCCAAGAGCCTCAATTCGTATGCCATGAAATGAACAGATTTGCAATGAATGGTTCACCAATTCCTGGTGTTGTATTTGGTAGTACTGAGGGCTGTCTGGATATTTTGGGGTGGTTTTTTGTTTGTTTTGGGGTTTTTTGTTTGTTTAGGGTTTTTTTGGGGGGAGTGTTTGTTTTTTGTTGTTGTTGTTGTGTTTTGGGGGTTTTTTTGGACAAATGAGAATGATTGGTATGGGAATACTAAATGTTGAGAAATGCATAGCTTAAGCAGATACAGTTTAAAACCAAATCAGTACAGTTGTTTCCAGGAGTGAAAACACCACAGAGGAACTGAAGTGTTTCCTGAAATTTACCAATTTAACTCTCTGGTCAGATATCATTCCCTCTGGGAGGTCAAAAAGTTTACCAACATGTAGGAAATTGAGTTTTTTCTTATTAGAATCTCATCTGTCTTTCCAGATATAGACTTTTAAATCTTAACTCTGCTTGAGGGTTTGTTTAGGGTATCTGATGTTAAAATTTTCACTTGAGAATTTTCTAGAAGTCAAAAAGTTCAGCAAGTTGTTTGTCAGTAAGATACACAGTAAGTCAATATCCATTTTGTTGGCTTTTTTTTTAATGAAAAGTCTAATGTTTAAAAATCTCAACTGATTAGGGATATTGAGAGAATTATGCATGTGTACAATATGGGAAGCATTTTATGGTTCTTAGATCCCACTATAGCATAGCTGGGTTTGGATATATTCCTATTCCAGCTGTGTGTGTTAGCTGGAATGCTTTATTAGGATCCTTGGATTTCCCCAACGTGACATTGACACAGAGGTGAGGCTGGCCTTGTGTTTGATATGCCCCTTAACATGCTGAACTCTGTGACAGAGAGAATCATAAAATGGATGGAAATAGACAACTGTGGATAAATTGTTTATCCATAATCGATCCTGACCTCCAAAAGCCATGTTATAATGTGGGAGAGGTCAACAAAAAATATCTGTTGTGAACAATATGTCTTCAGAAGGTGGTTTTTAACTTGTAAGTGATATGTCAGTCTTTATGATAAGGTGTTAGAACTGAGAATTACTGCTGAAAAGATGTCTCTGATGCGATAAAAACATGGGGGTTTTTTGCAGGATTTCATTCTGGACCATCCAAAGATGGTTAAAATTAAACAGTGAAATTATCTTTAGCTTGTTTGTTTCTCATAATCCTCTCAGTCTTCCTAGCACTTATTCCAGCTATCCTTGTTTTAGTTCCAAGTATGCTTCCATTATCGATATTGCAACACCTTTTGCAGCCATTGATCATTCCCACATCTAAGAACCAGTCTGTTCAAAATAATCATTAAGGAGAAGTCACTTCAGTTAATCCAGCAGCCATTTGTGACTAATTTTATTGTGGTACAGAGCACAGTTTAGAGACCAATCTTGGCTTAACATGCATGTTCTATATTTGAGGCTGGCTAATCCGTTGTATTAAAAAAAAACAGAAAGCCAAACCAAAACAAAACCCAAAATTATCTCAACAAAACCCAAACCAAAACTCCCTAAAGATTTTCCTAGTCAGTAGGATTTTTCTTACCTGTACAATATAGTATTTCTTGAAGTCAGCATTTCACTCACTTATTGATTAATATCTGTGTTTGGACTAAATTCTATTATCCTGTTAAAAAAAAAAAAGTGCTGAATATGTTGATAATTAATAATTAGAGATTTGTTAATTTTAATGAAGGTGTTTTAATGAGGCTGTAGATAATTTTATAGATAATGAAAACCCCTCTGCCCAAACAATGCATGGGTATTTCTCCCCCTCTGGTTTACAATATTGTGCAAACAGTTTTCTGCTCTTTAAACAATTGTTTTGCAGTAGGTCATAGTACTCCTCCACCTTCAGGCCAGCAGCTGCTCTTATATTCTTTTATGGATCTGTTCCCATTCTAAATATATAAAGCATCAATAGTTATTCTGTGTTTTTTAAAGAAAGTTAGGGGTATTTTGATCTTTAAATTGAGATTAGATTTTAAAAAATGCTGTAATAGTATTGACACTTCTTTTGACAGTCAAGTAGAGTCAGGTCTTTAATATTCAAAACAACTTATTTCATGAGGAGATTAGATTGAAAATAAAATTTCCTTTCTGTAGAACAGTCTGAAGATTCAAAATGTATTTTTTTCTCTAAATAGAAATTTCTGGTTTGTGTTTAGGTAGATTTCTAAGAAGCTGACAGATTTTTTTTTTTTCCTCCTGAGAAATGGTTTTGGTTGCTGTAAGTTGTGGAGGTGTCTGATTTTTGCTGCCAGATTCTCCAAGAGGAGCAATATCCCATTAATGAGGGGAAGTCGGACAGCTCAAGCAATACTTAGGTGAGAAGCAGTGACATAAACACAGCACTCCAGAGGGAGCATTTTAATATATGGGTTTGTTAACTGCACTGATAGCACAGCTTTCCTTCATGCCAGCATGTTTTTGACATTACACAGGCTTTAGATTGAAACAGTGCTGTGTCACTTCAGTGCAGAAGGGAAGGTGGGCAGCAGGCACTGTGTGTAACAAGCCCCTGTGGAGGTGCACACACACACGATGAGAACACAGTTAAGAGGTGAATTTGCTGGGAGCTCCACTGCCTCAATCCACTTAATGGCTTCTGCACCTAGAACAAAAGGGGAGAAGTCACATACAGCAAACAGTATCATTGATGCATGTAATGAGTGATTTGTTTTGGCTGGGGACCCTTGGTAAGAGTGCACTTGCTGCTGTAATTTGTATTCTCTGACTGCTGGTTGCTTCTTGCTTAAAATAAAGGAATAAAAGAGCAAATTAGAAAGCATTCCATAAGATAATACACTAGCATTTTAATCTGGGTAAAAGTGGTTATCTTTCTCAATGTCCCCAGGCTGATTTTCTCAGTGGGTTTCACTTGGTGATTTAAAATAAAATTTTATAGGAAAAAATTTTGCTAAAATTTAGAATTGTTCAAAAAACATTTTGGACATATTAAAAAAGAAAAGTCAAAGGGGGCCTAGCCATTTTCTTCTGAAGTGCTTCCACTATTTGTGGCTGGAAATTGATTGGGTGGAAAGCATTTGCATGAAGGATTCATGTTTCAAAATGTGGTTTGAATTCAGCACATTCTGCAAAGTGGGGCCATATAAAATTGCACAGTCCTTTACTCTCCAATGTGTGTGGCTGCTGAAGACCTTTGAAAAGGAAAGCAAGGGAAATGTAAAACCTTTGTCTCTTGTAGATTTCTTTTGTTTGTATTGCAGAAGTTGCTAAACACTTCCACGCCACAATGATACAGTAGAAACACCCACTTAGAGGGTTATTTTAGATTTAATAATTTAATTTAGTGGACATGATTTTTAGAGGACCATTTAATTTAGGTAAATATGAATACTGTTAGCATTTAGGAATGGAGAAACATGATGAGAGCTGTGGCACACAAGAGCTGCTCAGCCAAACTCTCTCTCAGCCTCCATCAGATGCAATGGGAACCCAAACTGTTGCTGTTGAGATAGCTGTAGGAATGCTTACCCTGTGATTTTGGTATGTGGTAAAAAAGTCATTAAGTTAAAGATTTCCAGACGCAGAATTTCAGAAAAAGTTAAGCAAATTCTCTTCTTTAAGAAATACTGATACATATCTCAAGGTAAGGGTAAGAATTTGTCTTTGTAAGATGGTTGTTCTCAAAGAAAAAGGAGTGCTTAGGTGCACAACATGGAGGAAAAATGGTCCACTGGAGACAGGTATCATATAAAAGCTGCATCTGAAAAAATCTGGGATTACAAAAGGCAACCAGGAAATCAGATGGCATTCTGTACCATTTTAGTGGTTCCTCTTGATGCAGATGAATAGAATGATGTTATCTACTCCAGTTTTTCCTACTGATTATCTAAAGGGCGTCTCGTCTAGTGTAGAAAGATGAATGCTGGTGGTTGGAAGGAATCCAGCATTTTTTGTTATTGTTGTTTAATCCAAGGCTCTGCACAAACTTTAGTCTTCATGGAGAGTTCTTTTCTCAGAGTTGGATCTCTTCAAATTATTTTCACAATATGCTTTTAAGTAAGCCTTTGTGTCTGTATAGCACTGATCTGAGGAGAAGAGTTAAAGGCCAAAGCTTTTAGTTTAGGTGACCAGTTTGTGACATCCAGTGCAAATTTCAAGGGTTTAGTTTTTGATGTGCTCAGATGATGGTGGCAGAGGTAGATACAGCACCTTGTCTTTCAGTGTAGTCTGCAGTGAAACTCACTGTTATTTTTCTTCCTGTCTATAACTAAGTTGTTCTCTGCTAGGAGCACTGTCTTCCTGTTTTAAATATCTGTGATATATCAAAACTCAGTTTCCTGAAATGCTGACTGCAGATGAAGCAGGTTTGTACCACACAAATTGAAGACCTGAAGCCTTTTTGCCGTTTAGTGTACCTGTACCTCTTAAAAGCTTTCCTGAGGGCAAGGTCTGAACATCCCAGCAGGAATCTTGGCCAGCTGGCCCAGGGAGCTGTTTGACTCCCACTGTCATGGGAACCAGCTCTCTTTGATGGAGACTTTTAGCCACAAGGACTACTTCAGCTCTGGCTTTTACTGACTTTTGGGTGTGGGAGTTGCTAATCCCATTAGTGTTAAAATGTAGGCAATACGAACTTTCCTCCTGCAAATTCTGTATTTTGAAAGCTTCATTTTTATTTTTTTTCTCTCCCTCTTCACATATCATTCTCATAGGGTGCTTTATTTAGACTGACAGTGCAATCCTCTACTAAATCACCTGAATTACTTAAAGCAAGAGAGCTGCCATCTTTCAGGGTGTCAGCATTAGATGATAATGAAAACCTGCACCTTTCCGGTAGTTTACAATAAGCAACAAAGGAATTTTGAAACTTGCATGCTCCATGTTTAGAAAGCAAAAAACTCTGTTGGAAGTTCATAGAGTTAATTAGCAAGAGTCAAAACCATAGAGGAGGCCAATGGAGGTCACACTTGCAGGGAGTTTCCTGCTCTGTTCCAGTCTCATGGCATCCCTTCAGCATCACTAAGTATATTAAAAGTTCCAGTAATGCTCATCCTATTCACTTTAGCACTAATAGTTTTCCTTACAAATTTTATAACGAGTTGTTTGGATTTTAAGTAATGCCCTGAGGCCTTAGCATTAGTAAGTTTCTATTACTTTAAAGCAAATTAGGAAATTATTTTCAATCGCTCTAGTCTGACAGATGAATTTTATACTTGAGAGATGTGCCTGCAGAAATAAAAGCTGATGGAAATTTGTGTTGTAGATGAATATTTTGAAAACAAAAAAGAAGATCAAGAACAGATTAGGCTTGATTAGATGTTGACATTTAGAACTGTGTGTAGATTAGTTAAACGTAGTGACAACAGTGTTCTTGATTTACATTTGTCCCTCCATTTGTGATTCAGGTGGATCATGGGATACACATTGTAAAGGTTAATGGATAAATTAACATACAGCTCATATGATTGTTCAGGCTTCAGCCTAGAGGGCTGGATGGTTTATAATCTAGTTTGTGTTATGTGGAACAGAAATTTTTTATTTCTTCTTCTATGAAATTCTGAATTGCTTAAGTGTTTAGATGAGTCCACAATACTCCTACAGCTTCTGAGTTTTGATAAAATCCCTAAATCATGGTGTGGTCACATTGACAGAGATCCTGGTCTGCTCTTTGTTTTCTCTCCCAAGCTGTCAGTATTATTTCCATGTTGTTTGAGTAAATGTGAAATGTGGCCTTTTGATAAAGTCATTCTTAAAACCATGTGAAGATGTTTGGCCTAAGTATCTTCTTCACTTGTATGGATACCTGAAAAAAGAGTTTTCAGTGTACCCTGTTAGCAGATAATTTACATTAGTGTTCCCTACAGCTTTCCTTACCACCCCTCAGTGTGGTTAGTAACTACATGTGTCAGTCTTGGTGAAGTCAAGTTACTACATTTTTGTAAGGGACTCACCCTGTTAAATTGGTTCCAGTAATTCACCTGAAATTCCAGAAGTAGGAATAAATGAATGAATGAAAAAGTCCCCCAACAGCCAAATATATCCCCTGCAAGAAGATAATTTCTGTATGTCCATTTGCAAACAAGGATGGCTGAAGTGAATCATCTGGAACTGCATTCAGCTGTGTAAATAAAATCAAGGGTGCACTGCAATTCAAAGGTGCAGTGATTGGTTTATGTAGAATACTACCCTTCAGTTAAGCATTGCTTAGTTAAGGGTCCTCTTTTTTATAGTGTCTGTAGGAAAGGAGAAAGTTAGTGAGTTGATGTTCAGTCTGTGGAAAGGGAAATTGAAGAACTGCTCTGTCTTTTGCACTAATATATTTTACCTTCAACTGTAATTTTGTGTTCTTGAGTCTCTCTCTGACTCAAGGAATTCTTTTTCTGATATCTGGTGTTCTTATCTCCAGATGATGTGATTGCACCAAATTCAGTGAATGCGTCATCCAAATTACCTGATTATTTGAGCTGCCAGCCTGTAGCTCAGGTTGACTTGACAGTTATTCAACGTGGACAAAAAAAAAAAATAGTTTGAATATTTGAGTTTTGGGGTCTTTATTGCATGGGACATATGTTAAAAGTATTTTGATCTGGTTTAAACTAAGAGAAAACTATGGAAAATTAAGTCTTGCTATGCTTTATGAATAAAGGAAAAATCTTTTTGGTGAGCTTCATGGAGATAGTGTTCTTTGAGCAGAACATTTATGCAGTTGTGAGGCACATCAGTATGATTTTCATTACACTAAAGTAATGAATTTTTATGACTAAAGCTAAAATAGCAGTGGGCCATCCTTTATTCAGATAGTGAGATGGAACAGTACATTTCTGCTAAGGAAAGGAGGGGAAGAAAATAGGAAGAAGGAAGAGAAGATTAAAAATAGTCTAATTTTCATGACTTTCTTACGTGAATATTGTAATTTACAAAATTTTGAGTCTAGTCTGGTGGTAAAAAAAAAAGTTTACATAACAATGTGTCATCTATAGCTGCAAGCATAGAGATTTGTAGGCTACAAACAGGTTCTAGTGCTTTTAAAAATGTACATAACTTACAAAATATAAAAATTAAATTAATTCCAGTGTAGGCTAGGAAAGAAATGTTATCATCTTGAGTCCATTGATTCTGTTTTTATTGCTGAAAACTGCTACAGTTCATAAAATGCACTTTTACAGGCTATTAGTCCATAATGTGGATTATGCCCTTTGGACACTTATGCTGAAGATAAATGCAGTAGTTTGGAGAGATCTGTATTAAATTCTGTGAGGAGGGTTCAGTTATTATTTAAGTTCTTTTTACTGTGAACCAAAAGCAAATGGGTTGGAGGGAGAGGTGACCCTTGGCTTCCAAGACAGGAAATGAAATTAGCAGTGGAAGAGTCAGTTTGTCATTCAGGAAGTGCCTTCATTTCCATGGAGGTGAGAAAAATATGTCATTGTAACATTACTGGCATTGAGAGCATTTTTTAATTGTTCTTGAGAGAAAGAATTGTATTTGCATTATAGTCGTACCTGCCAAGATTATTTTCACTGCAGTGAGGGGCTCTGTAGCAGGGGATTGGGAAAGAGCTTCCCACAATCAAATGCCTCCAGTGTATAAAATTATTAATTTTCATCTTCAATCTAGTTAAGCCATGTTCCCTCCTTGCTCCTGTTGGAAGGTTGTTCTGAACTTCATTCAATGAAATTCAAATACATTTATGGGCTGCATTTATTATTGAGTGGTGGTCTTTCATGTATGCTTGTGCTGGCTTTGTCTCAAAACCTAAGGACACCTTTCCATTCTCATTCTTTTCCAGCTCACTATTGTAGAAGAAGTCACATTTCTTTGGGGTTTTGGTGTGTGGTTTTGGTCTTCCACTCAAGAGATTTCTGATCACTCTGAAAGTTACAGTTATTTATTCTTTATCCTGTTTAATTCACTCTTTCTTGGAAAAAAAAAAAAAAAAAAAAAAAAAAAAAAAAAGTGGCCAGACCCACACACAGCTTTGCTGGTGGAATTTTACTGATACTTTGTGCAATAGTAGTATTTTTATCATTCTTAACATTGGACAGTTTCTGTCATTTTTGTCTCCTTAATTCCCATGTTGCTGGATTGGTCCTTGGTTGGCTTGTCAGCAGTTAATATGCAGATGTCTTATCTTCTCTGGCTGCTGCTAGACTCCCATTTCATAAAAGAAAATGCTTGGCTCCCTTTGGATTGTTTGATGGTTTATATTTAATGTCCTTATTTCTTTATATCCCAGGAAAGAGTTATTCCTTCTCTTCCCATAGCCTCCCCTGCATAGTGTTTCAGTCTTTATTTAAGTTGACAATGCCTCAAAACTATTCCATGAAAAAATTCCATTGGACCAAGCCTATCCTGGGTGGGGACATTACTGAAATAATAAGTAAGATCAATCTCATGACTTATTTTTGAGGAATTGCACCACAAATTGCAGAGTTAAATCTATCTGTCTCAAAACCATGCCTTTTAAAAATTTGCTCACATCTTTAGCTCTGTATTTAGAGCAGCTAAAAACTTTTACAACTTGTTATATTTTCCTAACCCAGACTTTTTTCTTACATTTATATGAAATGAAATGAACATGATAAGCTAAAATGTTCACTACCAACATAGTGTTGTCACAAAATTAGTAATTTAATTATATCTTAAAATAAAACATAAATAATTTTTATAGATTCAAAACACTTTTTGGTTTGTATAATTCTGAATTAATGATGAAAGAAGTAGTGATTTCTTGAAGTCAAATTGAATGAAATTATCCTCAAATTCAGCTGTAATTTTACCTTGATGCATTATAATTCAGATGTCAGCTTTTTCTTCCATAATTTGATTCTGCTTGGCTATTAGGATCGCTCAGTGCTTACTGTTTTATTGCTCTTAGATGAAATAAATTAAGCTGTGTAGCAATATAAAAGATAATATTCATTGTTATAAATTTGGTATTTACGTGAATGAAACATCTTAAATTCCCCGTTCATCTGTTTTAAATTAAGTATGAGATTTAAATCACTTGATCTGGTTGAGAGCAAGTACTGGAAATTGAAGGAACTGTGGGCAATCAAAAAAGCACTCTGAGATTCTGATCAAGGCATTCATTATTGGTGGTGGGAAACAGCACTAAACAATAATTGATTGCGTTATGGAGAGTGTAGAGAAATCTGCCATGAGAAAATATTCTATTCATAGGCTGAGAATGATTTTGAACAGGTGGGAAAGTGAGAGCAGTGTTTCCAATTGCTCAGGTACGGTGGTCGCTAGCTCTCATAGAAACGGAGGCATTGGATCAGTCTGGATTTATGAACTTTGTGTGATTGATTTGTATGCAATTTTAAATGCTATCCCCCTTTATAGTTACTCTTTTAACTAGGGATGTAATCATGCACTTAATTTTAACCATAAAAATGTTTTCTTTTAACTCTGTTTTTCTCCGACTCCTTATAATCCTCAATAATTCTTTTTATAGGCAGAAAAAAACCCAAACCCACACATGAGGTAAAAAAAGATTGGCCTGAAACTATTCATAGTTCCAAGAGTCTCAATTAAATGTATTCTAACTCTCTCAAGAATGTTGTTTACTCCAGATTAACTCTATCATTAGTGAAAATGAAACCTTGTTTCTTGCAGACAGCCTTCTGCCATGCAGTCTGAAATGAGAAGTGAAGACAACTTCAGTTGTCTTAGATTTAGTGTGTCTGGTAAATTGCTGCATTTTAAAAGACGGTGATTTAGATTTTTACACAGATCAGTTACTTACAGCGATTTAGAATTTTACACACATCAGTTACATACATTTTAGATTCTAGCTACACTTGTGTGACAAGTTGTTTTAATGGAAGCAATTCTGTGCAAAACCAGTTAACTGCATCCATTTTCCAGCGCCTGCCTCATTCCTGACATGCAAAGAACAAAAATGTTTCTGTTTAACAGTCAGTGTTCATTGTGTTCCTGTACAGGCTCTAAATATGTTACCACTTTTCAGTACCTCTCCTGACTGTGTACCATTCCCCAATCCTTGTATTCCTTCAACTCCAGTTCTGCCTTCTGTTGTGAATTTTTTTGGCTTTTCAGCATAACATCTCTCTTCCTCTCTGGTTTAAATTGAAAGAGGGTAGATTCAGATTGGATGTAAAGAAGAGATTCTTTACTGTGACGGTGGTGAAGGACTGGCATAGATTGCCCAGAGGAGTTGTTGCTGTCCTATTTTGGAAGTGTCCAGGTTGGATGGGGTTTGTAGCAATCTGGGATAGTGGAAGATGCCCCTATCAATGCAGCTGGACTAGATAATCTGTAGGTGACCTCCCTGACCTGAACTGTCCTATAATAATTCTGTGGTATGCTGGATTGCCTTTCCAAATAAACTGAGCATTTTCATTATGTTGTAGTCTTTGGATAGAAGAAAATAATATTTTTTAAAAATTTATTGCCTTTTTTTCCCTTAATAGAGTAACTCAACAGTCGTGGTGCTGTTTCTGCCCTTCTCATGTTTTCTGTGCTCAGACATTTCAGGCAAAATGGCAAAAGAGGAAAAAAAAAGTTTCAAAGAAGAATGTCATAAAGCAATTTTTAATTCAAACATTTCCTTTGCAGTAATCACTCAAATATAAAGGTTCCTGTCTTCTTCACTGGCAGTGTGCATGTACTGTTATATACTCTATATTTGGCATTGCCTGCAGAGTCCCTGGGCAGGGCTCCAGCCATCCTCAGTGACACAGCTCTTGCATCACTGGGTTGTGTAAGAGGCACTTAAGGCTCAAGCAGCCCTTTGAAGGGTGCTTTGAGCCAACTCCCTGAGAGCTGCTGCCTTTCCAGCACTTGACTACTGGTGCAATGCTGTACCTGTCTAAATCACCTCTCGTACCACAGAAAATCTTTAAAACCCTTTAAAAATGAAAAAGCAGTCTTTTTACTTTCGGTTCTGGATGTGAAATCAGAAAAATTACTTTATTTTATCCAATTATATTATTTCATATTACAAAAGGAAAAAGGAGGGTAACTATATACTGTGGAATACGAGCCCAGTTACTCAACAGTTTACTACATGAATGATGGCGTGCTCAGATACATTTAATGCTCTTATCTTTGAAATTTAAATCTCCATGAATGTGCTTTAAAAATGTGTCATTCAAAGCTCAAAGTCTCTGTATAGTAGAGGTGCTGTTCAATATTTTAAAGTAATTTGATATTTGGTTAGATAACCAAACTTATTTCCTGTCAAGTAAGTGACAAGATGCTGTATATTTATTTGTTTATAATGTTAAATGTATTGCAAAAACCTGATTAGTTGATAAAAACTGTTGAGCCTTCGTGTTGATGTTCCACTGTACGTAAAGAGACCAAGATTTTTCAAAGCCACTGACTATTAGTATGTACTTCAGCTTGACAGCCTGACCTAGCACCTGTAAAATGTTCATGCTGTGAAAACTTGGTGCTTGACACCATAAATTATAAATGAAGAGCTAGTGGAAGAAGTGACAGTCTGACTAAGTGAAACAGAGAATTACAAAGCTCAAAAACATTAAACTGACTGGCTGTGTGGATATTTAATCAAAGGCAATAAGAAACATTTTAACATCATTAATATGAACCTAGGAGATATCTCTGGGAATATTTGTCACAAGTGTAACAACTTTGCTTTCTAGGAAGTTGCATTTATTTTGGTATATTTTTGAGGTTCTGCATTAAAATAGAAGAAAACATGTAATATAGCCATAAGTTAACCTCATTTTCTGAGTTGCTTTTGTGTTCCATTCTGGAAGGTTTTTCAATATGACTTCTGCTAAGCAACTCCTCTGTACATAATGGTCACTTTCAGACTACAGTAGTAAGGCCAAGTGTGTTAAATATTTCACTTCTCAGGCAGATAACTTATCAAACAAACGAGATACCACTTCAAGAAGCAAAGGAGAAAAACTGATGAATTTGCTTGAGAGCGTTTTACACAGTTGAAAGTCATGGCTGCTTCTGCTTTGATATGCCCACAGCTTATGGCTCTACTGATGACTTTCCTTATCTACTGACAGCTAAAGTCATTACTCAGCACCTTACCTCTAACCAGCAGAAAAAAACCCCAAATGTAGCCTTAATAGTCCTCCTTTATCCTTAGTGTGTCCCTTGCTTTCTTAGGTGTCATTGCTGGTACACTGCAAGTACCAGGCAGCCACTCATCAATCCCTCAGCCTTCCCAGGTGGGATGGGGAGGAGCACCAAAAAAAGGTAAAAACCTCATTGGTGGAGATAAGAGCAATTTAATAGTGGAAACAAAGTAAAATATAATATAATAATAATAATAATAGTAATAATGGTGATGAAGAAGAACAGTTGGAAGTAAAAAGAGAGCCAAAACCTAAGAAAAGCAAGTGATGCACAACGCAGTTGCTCATCTCTCCCTTTTCAATGCCCAGCCCGTTCTCAAGCACTGATCAGCCCCTCACAGCCAACACCCTTCAGGTAACATACTGAGCATGATGTTCTGGGGTATGGAATATCCCTCTGGCCAGTTTGGATCTCTTGTCCTGGCCCTGCTCTCTCCCAGCTTTTTGTGCACTGACAGGACATGAGACCCTGAAAAGTGCTGGACTTGGGGTGAGCATTACTCAGCAACTCAAACATTGCTGTGCTACCTTTAGTATTCCCATACTAAATCCAAAACACAGCACTGCATCAGCTGCTAAGAAGATACTGAGCTCTATCCCAGCCCAAACCAGGACACTGGGTCACTAGGGAGATCAGGGAGCATGTCTTTTTATTTTAGTAGGAAATACTAACTTCATCCTGTTTGCATGGCGTTGCCATAGGTCTGGAGTGGATAGTAATAAATGTCCTGTCACTTCTGGAGGCCCATTTGTATGTCTTGTGGATGAATTCTGAGTGGCAATTTAGAGTACAGCTGTGCAACAGATGGGTATTGAAGCTGTTCTTTCCCACCCTCTGCATCACTTCATACAGATAAGCTTAATGTTCCTGATGGTTGGGAAAAGCAGGCAGGTCAGGATGTGCCATTTCTGGTCTGGATGTTTGTTTGCTTTGCTTTCTACTTTGTAGCTTTTCTGCCTGCAAAATAGGGATGACCCCGTTTCATTTTTTACCATGTAAAAGTATGGACTGGGCGTAGGTAAACTCTGATTTAACTGCCTGGAGTTAAAAAGTTAGGCTGGACTACAGAAATAGTAGAAGATGGTGAGAGAGTGCTAAGAGACTTTGGCTTCAGTGGGTGGGTCTGTGCACTGCAGAAGAACCCTCCTTCGTGTTTCATGTCTGGAACGTCCCTGGCTGTTGTTCCCATGTCTGATTTGCCTGTGTCTGGTTTCAGACTCCCAGCTCTTCTCTCAGCCTATCCGAAGCAGCTCTGCAGCTCTGAACACACCACCCTCAAGGGCTCTGCCAAAAATCCTGGACTGCTCCCTCGTCTTAGTTCTTGAGCCAGAGTTTCTCAAACAGCTTCATGGGGCTGTGCTGCCAGTCAAGCACAAACTTAGTTGCTTCAGCCTTTGTCCCTCTCTTAAGATTTGTCTGTTTTGTTCCTTGGAGTCACCAATCTGCTAATTTTTCTTTATGGTGATTAAGTGACTACTTGAGTGAGCAGTGGCCCTCTGTCCTCCCTGTTTGTGACACTATTAGCTGGTCTCTTCAAAACTTCTTTCTTTAAAGGGACTGCTGTGGAACACTTCACACTTCTCACTCCACATAAAAAGAGACAAATTATGAGGTTGAAAGGTATTTCTGTATCAACATCACCAGGTATGCGTTGGGAAAAAGCGACAAACCTTCGGAATGCCATTTCATTCTTTACTATTAGAGAGGCTACACCTTTGGATCAAAGCAGGGCAAGGAAGAATGGATGCCTAGGGTGGGTTTGATTATGCCCATGAACTCCAGTGGGAAATTTCTATGCCCTTTGAAGAGGAATTCCCAAAAAGTATGGAGTACCAATAGCCATGGAGTTATCAACTTAATGATTAGTTTAGCTGACCATTATGTATAGGTATTGTTATAATTTTCCATATGCTTTTGTATGTTGGGATATTTATTTTTTTCACTTATAAATGTTGTGACCTTAACTTTTTGTTCATTTTAGCACCACTCATTACAAATATTAAAGTAAAAGACACAAAAGAAACTGCTTGCAAGAATGCCGAGTAAAAAATGTTAACAGCTAAATGAAGAGTGTTAAATTTAGCATTAGTCCCAAACTAAGAGAATTGGCTTCAGCACACAAGTCATTTAGCAGTGCAAGGAAAGATAAATCTGTTTGTCTGAATTTCAGTTGTTTCTAATTTCCCTAATGAAGATATACTTAGGTTAATAAACAGGGGTGACAAAACTGTCAGGTATTTGTGTTCATTTAGGAAGTGCTGCCCAGTAATCTACTGTTGACATGAACATGATGGTGAATTGAATATCAATTAGTATTTGCAAGGCAGAATCAAAATTATTAAATAGGGCAGCTGGGCTCCTATCATCATTTTGTGACTTCTGTTTTTATCTGGGTTAGCTCTTGATCTTTTTGTATTACACATGTGAAACCAAAAACATAGAAAAATGATACAGCTCTGGTGATGTTTTCTGGAGCTGTGAACAGCAT
This sequence comes from Cettia cetti, assembly GCA_013401135.1. NCBI lineage: Eukaryota > Metazoa > Chordata > Aves > Passeriformes > Sylviidae > Cettia > Cettia cetti. The sequence continues at coordinate 18,260 of VZUI01043427.1, read as the reverse complement.
TAATTTATCTCACTTCATTTTAACAGCAATCTCTGCTATAAAGGAGTATCTTAAAGCTGAGTCAGTGGTAAGAACACATTGTTTCCCTGGTACCTAAACCCCTTTTCTCCCCATCTCATTCTTTGTGAGCAGCACATTAAAGCAGAGCAATCTGCCTCTGCCTGCCAGGACTTCCTTGGTTCTGTGTTCACTGCCTGTCCTGCAGGGCTGACACTGCAGTGCTCAGCCCCCTCTGGTGCATTACAAACGTAGGAGTTCATCCCTCCTGGCTGAGCTGTGGATTTCACAACCTTCTCCTGCCTTCCTTTCCCATGTGAGAGTGCACTGATCAACAAAATCACTTTGAAATCACTTTGACGCTGCTCTTAGGGAAAAAGCTCTGTAACAGGCTAGGAGAGGTAGGACATTACCTACTCATTTTCCATTCCACAATTACCTGAGGAAAACTTGGGACCTCATCTTTTTCTGAGGTAAGCCCATTTATTCTGGATGTGAGTATGCTTTCTTTTTACCTCAGTGGTTTTATTTTTTCTTGTGCTGATGAGTAAGACTCACATGGGAGAAGCAAGTGCCTATGTGAGACCTCAAAATACAAAATGTTTACCACTGTCTTAGAGCAAAATAACCTGCTGGGTGGCAAAATAAGTAGTTAAGAACTAGCCATGTACAATTTGGAATTGTAACTGTTATCCTAGAAAGATTGTAGTGCAGAAATGGTCATGTGTTTCTGCACTGACAGATTTTCTCTATGCATTTGATGCCACTGCATGTATCAAGTGGATTTCCAAGGCTTCGTTTGGTATTTGTGAAATAAAACTTGGAGTCCACCTTAGTGGGGAAGACTGAATCTTTTACTGACTGTTATTACGTGCCTTTAACTGATAAGTTGTTGAATTTCTCTCCCTGCTTTGATATCTTTGCTGGAGTTATAGACAGGGATTAAAATAATGGAAAGAAAAAGAACAAAAAATTTTACTGTGATTTCTTTTGGGTGCAAGGATTCGTGTTTATTGAAAATAACCCAGTCCGCCTTAGGTATTTATAAATTGTAAGTTACGGAAATTGATTATCAGGTATTTTGATAGGTGTTTAAAGTACTGCAGTTGCTTATTTTACAGTGAAATGGCATTGGTAAGGGCGGAAAAATGCTCTTGTTAAAATACGTTTGTGGTTGGAAACTTTAAACCCTGAAGTGCTTGCCATTTTTGTAAAAAAATCTGGTTTTAAATCCTGCTTTCAGGAAGACAGGTGTAACTGATGTAACTGAGGGGTCTGCAATGATTGGCAATGCTATCAATGACATGTAACATGAGAATAAAGGGGCTCCTGTTGATTTTTTAAGTGAGAATTGAAGAAAGTGTGAAAAAAGAATGTGGGAAAACTGCAACATTGGGTATGAAAGTGTTGGTTTCCATTGCAGAGAGAGATGGAGCAGTAGGATTACAGCAGCCTTCTCCTCTACAGAGAAGATGCATCTTTGCATATGGCAAGGATCATATTGGCTCTGTAATATGATAAAATTTTATTTCATTTTAAAAATGGTCTTGCTAAGAAATAGGTAAAAATATGTTCTAGGAAAAAAGGTTGAATGTAAAAGGTGGCCTTTTTTCTTCTTTTCTTTTTTTTTTTCAAAAGAACCATTGTTTGTTTTTATCTTGTTTCTTCAGCGCCACCGGATTTCAAATTATGTCTATCCAGAAAGTTGTAGGAAACAGTAAGACTGAAACTCATAACTGAATCAAATGAGAAAAGAGGGGAAATTACTCCTTAAGCACCTGTATGTAATGTGTGGAAAGAAAAACAGTGCTGTGGGGGAGCAGGGTTTTGAAGATTCTCACTGGAGATCTCGTGTAATGGAGTAAAACAGTACCAAGATAAAGAATGGCATTTATCCAATATAACGCCATCTAATAAAGTTGCAAACTTCTTAGCACTGACAAGATAAATGTATCATGAGTGGGATGTTGGGTTTAGTACATGAAAAATTATTCTGGCCAGTTCTCATTCATTAGAAGAGACTTTTAAGTGTTTGTGTGAGTGTGCAAATATGAGAATAAAAAAGGTGAAAGGGGAAGTTCCTTTTAAAAGTTCTTGATTAGGAAATAATTGATAAGTTAAAAAAGGACAGTTTTGGATAACAGCTCAACCTACATGGGAGGTAACACGAAAGCAAAAACTAGAAATACAAACATTTCTCATAATTAATGGAAAAGAGAGGATACGTGTGGAAATCAGCACGTTGGAAAATAGGTAGTGTAGAAAACTGAAAATAAAAAGTAAGTGTGTTAGGTAAAAGCCCAAGTCTCCCAACACTCAGGATAATGGGAATTTCTCTACTGCATTAAGAATAAAAATGTTTGTGTGAATGGTATTGAACTATTTTTAGAAAAGAGGCAGAAAATAATGTGTGAAATTGGGAAAATCTGAAATTAGTGATTTATTCATATAATATGAAGAATATGAAGTGCTCCCCATCTGGTGTAAGTAGTCCTGAAAGAGTCCTGAAAGAATTGGCTGAGGACATCTCTGGGTTATTGATGGTAAATTTAATGAGTTCGGGGACTCAGGGAATACAGGACTACTGGAAGAGCGTAGGTGTTAGAGTTGTGGTTTGAAAAGAAAAGGGAAGCACCATTAACAAGGTAACTAGATTTTTATAAAACTCACATTTGGAGAAGTCATTTATCTCCCCTGCTCTGCCCCAAGGCAATAGGAGATTATGCAGAAACCAGGCCTGCCAGTGTTCAAGGTGTCTTAAAAGCCTCCTGGAGTGGAGATTCCCCAGCTTCCCAATTAGTCACAGCTCTCCCTCTTCTTTACAACTGTAGGGTAGCAAGGATTTTCTTGGAGTCTGACATAAAACTCTTGGAAATGTTGGGGAGAGTGGAAGGATTACTCTCTCTATTTTGCTGGCTCTAATCCTGCTTATCTCAGGCAAACAGCATTGTCAATACTTTGTTTACTCTCTGATTTGCTGTGACTCCTGTACACTTCCCTGGCAGAATTGCTATCTAGACAGGTGCTCCTCATATTTTATTACTGCATCTCATTAATCTTGCCTAAACCAGATAGCTCTTGCATGCAAAATAATGAAAATTATGGAAAAGGATTCAATTGATACCTGTATAATGAATTCCAGTTTATTTAGTTTATGGAAAACAGGCCTAGTCATAAAACCAAGCATTTAAATAATTTTTCCCAGTTGATTGCCAAGGTAACTTGGATATTGCATATCCCTTTCTTCTTTCTGTCTTTCTCAGGCAGGCAAGCTGCAGCAGTAATATGTTAAGATTTTTTATATTATAGCAGAATATGACAGAATCTTCTGACAGTAAAAAGCTTAAGTTCTTTTTTTATTAAATGGGTTTAAAAAGACCCTGAGGTCTAAGAAACCCTAAAGTAGTTTTAGTGACTGTTAAATCACAGATTTTGAGATTTGTTATACACTATTCAGTATTCTAACATTTTTCATTTGTAACATGAAAATAAATATAAACTCAATACCTTACAAAAGGAGTAGCAAGTAAAGAAAGAAGGAGGATGTGCAGACAGGGAGGAGCCTTTCTCACTTAGTAAAGGTCAGCCCTTGCAAATGAAACTTGTTTTAGTATAAAAAATGTATCTTTGTACATTCAAGAGAAAAACTTAACCCAAACTGAAAAAAAAAAAAAAAAAGAAAAAAAAAAAAAAAAAAAAAAAAAAAAAAAAAAAAAAAAAGACTTGAAAAAAAAGGAGTGAATATGTACAGGACAGTGATCTTGTAGAGTAATAACAGCCTATGATTGCAGTACTGCAGCAAAAAATAGACTAATGTGACCCTGGATATATAAACAGGATATAAAAATAGCCAGGACTCTTCATACATGTTGTTAAAAGGAATCATTTCAGAGTACTGCATGTGATCCTCCTTTTAAAAATGAAAAAACCCTTAAAACCTTAAAGAAAGTACAGATACTTCAGAATAGAGCAACAATTCTCTTGAGGCCTGAAAGTGAGAGACTTCAATAGCTCTGTGTGTTTGCCTTATAAATACAAACTTTGCAGTCAATAAAAATGTTCTTGGGGACAAAAAATGGTGCCAGTTTCACCCATTTCTGGGGGTCATCTGTAATGCCTCCCTGCCTTGCTGGAAGATACTGAAACTTTCAGGGGGTTTTTGGGTGTCCTTTATGCAGTACAGAAGAGGTGTTCCTGAGTTATTAGTGCTGTCTTCAGAAATTAGTGTCTCTGATTTCCTTTCAAATCTTAGGTGTCCTCACTCTAGAGGTAACAGTGAAATGTCTAAAGTGGAGCAGATTAAACTGGGTCATCTGATATCAGACTGTGATTCCATGAAGTTGGCCAAAATCCTGTATTAATTGTGTTAATTTACATATGCCCTGTCTGGAGATGTGTAAAAAAAGAAGAAAAGAAACTGGTAAAATGAATGTTTGGAAGGCCTTTTTTCCTTGGTTGTACAGACCCAATTGGAGAGTTCATCTTTAGAAGAGTATTTTGGAATGAAAATTAAAATTCCACCCTGTCAGTCCTTGGAGCTCTGCTCATCGTAATTTTAGGTAAAACAGTTTCCTTGGGACCAGGTAAAACCTCTGAAAAGATTAATTTCAGTTGTAAAGTCTAATAATAGCAGTGTAAGGTAATGTCCAGAAACAAGGAAACTGAAGCTCAATATGACATAATGAGTAATAATGATATATATTAAAGTATGTGCTGGAAAACAAAGCTAAACGCTTCTAAGAATGAAATGTGCAAGTAATTAAACAATAGGCTTACAGATGTATGTGTAAGTCAGTACAGTATTCCTGGGCAAGTGTTAGTATCCCCAGTTCAGTTATTTAAGAAAGGACATTCAAGTGCTCAGTCTGAGTTTTTCTTACCCAGAGAGTTTTTTTTAAAGGGTCTTTGAGTTCATTTTGAATCATGATATGACTTTGTAATGGCAGACCTAACCTCTTATTCACTGTGCAAGTTTTAGAGCTGTCACCTCAGAAAAGTGCCAGCTAAAAGTGGAGGTTGGATGTCACAAATGTCAATAACATTGCTGAGTCTCAACCAGTGTACTCAGAGCTTTTCCCATAAAATATTCACTGCAGTAGTTCCAGACACACTTCTGTTTATGCTGGCAGCTAATGGCCTGTCCATAATGGACACTTCTCTTTTTTTTTTAAGAAGGATGGAGCTTTTTAGGCATACAAAGGAGCATAAATAAGTAAATGTAGGGACAAGGGTCAATAAGTACGACTTTGTCCTTCCATTAGCTTTTTAGGGAATTTTCTCACTATAAGCATCATAGGTGTAGTGCCCACCATCTTTTTGTGGTTTCTTTGCATGTGAACTTCCAGTCCTTTTGAAACCTTCCCTGTCCTACAGGCAGAGGAGAAGCCTCCACTCCTGTGTGTAATTCAGATGTTTACATGCTGGCATTCCTCTTAGCCTGGAGCTCCTTGGCAGAGGGAATTTTCTGCCATAAGAGCTGTGAGTTGGAAGATCCTTGGCAGTGCAGGTTTGTCTGCCATCAGGTCTGTTCTGCTGGGGATAGGCTGCTTCTTATCACCTGGTTTAAAGATAGCTTGGGTGTCTCTGTCAAACTTAAGTCTAGCATGTAGGTATCTCCAAACCTCTGAAGTGTGTGAGGATTTTATTGCTTTATCCATATCCTCATTTGTATAGCACACTCTGTTGAATCCACAGCTTCACTGGAGTTTGTGTTTCTTTGGCATAAAGTTTAATTGATCTTTCAGTATTTGCACGTTTTTGATTGATAATTATTTTATGTCTTGTAATACAAGTCCTGTTGGAAAGTAGTCTTAATTTTCAATGATTTTCATTTCTGACCCTGAAGGTGATACCATTCTAGTTCTGGTTAGTAGTTGTATAGTGGTTTGAATTCTCCAGTTGGAGAATTCTCCAACTGGTTTGAATTTTCCACTTCTTTGGTAGCTACAGGTGCGAATATGTGATCATTCAAGAGCCTTGGTATGTCAAATGTATCAAAAATTGTATTTTAACAAAACTCAATAACTCATTGGGGATCATTTTGTAAGTGTATACGAGGAATATTATTAGATCATGGCTCAACTAAATCTAAACTTAATATACTTTCAGTGATAAACTTACTCTAGTTTTTAATTTTTTTTTAATGTATGTCTTTGAGCCTTCAAGTAGTACTTGATTAATTCAGGCAAGGAATTAATTAATTCAGGCTCCAGTGAAGAAATGAATTAGTTTTCCTTTCTGTATTTTAGGTCTTGTTCCACAGAAGTATTAATTTTGAATACCTGGATGATGTTTATTAAATTTCAGTCTTGCTACCACAAAAAATTACAAAACTGAAATGACACTTCAAACCCTAATGCTGCTCATAGAAAAATTTATTTCTGCATGCAGATACATGAGAATAGCACCTGAAAAAGAGCAAGATATAATTTGAAACTCAGCTGGAAGCAGAGAACATAACAAATAGTCCACATTTTCTGGGTGGAGAGAGGAGGGCAGGAGAGATGGAAAGAAGAAAACAAACACCTAAGATGAATTAAGCAGTTGGTCCTCTCTATGGAAAAGAAATATGTAAATCCAGTTTGGGGGTTTTTTTGGCAGTTACAAATCCTCAGATTATAGATTATAACAGATTATAATTTGGAAGTTTTACACAGGAAACTGCTGCATCAAATGTCAAGTGAGAAGATGCTTTTTTTGACTCTTCCATAAGAGCGTGGTAGCCTGACATAAATAGAAAATATATGACAGCTGTAAATCAAAGCTTTTTAAGCAAGTGGAAGACAACAATAGTCTCAATGAGAATAGTGATTTTTTTTTTTTTAAGTAAAATAGGGTTTGTAAACAATGGTTAATTTACACTCATTCACAAAGCTTCATACAGTGAAGTGATGAAGTGGAGAGCAGACTACCCTCCTTCGTTGAATATATTTTAAAAATGTCATTATTTCTTCACATAAACAATTAAGCTTTTATGTGGTCTGTGTTGAGCTTTTTACTTGCCTGTATGTCTGTTGATGAGGTAACAAACTTCAGTTTCAGGTTGAGAATCATCCTCCATTCAAACACAGAGGAGCTCTAAGTGTCACTGCTACAAAAGAGGAGATGCTGGGTCATGTTCCCCCTAACAAGCTGCCAAGTTCAGTGTCCATGCCAAGGTGCCTTTTCCATAAGGCACCAAAAACATGACCTGGTTTCTGCTGCTGCTCTACTGCCTTATAGAAACATATTATAAATAGCTGTACATTGATTTTTTGGACAGGCAAGAGGGGGAAGATGGTGCACAGCAATATAAACCCCACAAATGTGTGGGTAGTGGGGTCATGTTTCAAATTAATTGCCTAATTATTTTTCTCCATCATTTAACCATTCAAAGAAGAACTGGAATTAGTGGGCTATAAGGAAGAAACTCAGCAATCAAAAAACACCAACTCAATAATTAAAATAAACGACCCTATATAATACTTCATTTTGTATTTAAATACTAATTTAGATTTCTGAAATTAGAGGGTGGGATGAAACAATTCCATTAGAGGGCAGTAGCACCTGTGGGTAAAATGTCTCATGTGCTGTGTATATTTTGTTTTGCATCAGTGAATGGAAGTGAAATAGGAAGTTAATGTAATTTAACATTAAAATAATGCAGAAACATTTTGTAATATACAATAATGCACATCCTATCATAGATCAAAAAAACCAACATGAAGATTACTGGAGTGATGCAAAATATATGCAGCATATATTAACAGTGTGATACTCCGTCCAAGAGAGAAACTGAAGTTGTTTGTCTTTCTGTGTTCTCAATTTGTAAGTTGTATAACTTTGTTTCAGGGAAGTTTATGGGTTTCATTAAAAAACAACAAAAAACTTACTTTTTAAACTGTGTTTTTTATTAGCTTTAATGCTGCAGACTTTCCAGATTTCCAGGCAAGGGATTGCAGGAATGTGCATGTTTGATCAAGCATCTTATAATGGTTAAATATCAGTAATGTACTGTGATTTGGCAATGATTTCTGCAAAAGATTTAGGGGGTTTTATGAGTTTTGAGACATTTTTTAGGTAAGAAATGTAAGCCCAAATGAACCTGGCTAACATGGCAAGTTCAGGACTTCCTGTTTTAATACTTTGCTATGTCTAATCCAAGCAATACCACAAACACCATTTCTTTTTCCATTTTCAGTTGTGTTACTTGATACTACAACTGCCCTCGGAGAACTAGGATGGAAAACATTTCCCTTAAATGGGGTAAGTCTCTCACCATTTTGGTTTTTTTTGGTCTGGATTTTGGCATTCTGACACTCTGGAAGTGAATGGCTCTCATACCTGGGTGGATATTCTTGCAATATGGACTTGTCTGGAGCTGCATGTGTTATGGAATTACAGATGAAAGAATGACATGAGTATACATTATTATGTTCTTCTCTTGCTTTTCTGAGTACTAAGTATCTTACTTTAAATCCAATTCTAACTGTTACACATCATAAAGTTTCATATTAAAAAATTCCTGTGCTGGAGGAATGTGTTACAGCTACTTTTTTGTGTGCGTGAAATAAAGGGAAAAATAATTTTCTGTTTTGCAAATCGGAACAAAAACTGTATGGTTTAAGTGAGAAACAGTATGAACTTTAGCATCTGATAATATTGGTATCAGATTACCTAAATCACAAAAATGAAAACATTCATAGTGTCTGTTATCCTTGGGGGCAGGGAGTGTGGTGTAGAGCAGCATTTTTACTCTCTAAAGTTTGACCATCAGTGCTTTGCCAGTGGCTGCACTCTCAGAACCTGTTTTTTTTTTCCTTTCCACACAGCTAATGCATGGCACAGGGTATCAGGGGCACTTGGAGTTTCACTTTTAAAGTAAGATGCAGTATTCTGGAGCAGTTAACACGTTCTGCATCAACTTGTATTTCTGATGTCACTGTACATACTGTGTATCACTTATTTTTATACTAGCTTGCATTATCTCTTGATTCTTGTGTATGAGGCATATAATAACTTGCTTCTCTGAAATGAGCTCAGAAAGTACTGTTTTTCTGAGAGAAACATCTTGTTCCGTTTTCAGTCATTTTATTTGCCATGTTCTGTTTCAGAAGGAAGTAGAAACTGTCTATCCTCAGCACCTTAATAATCCATTTTTATAAAATGCCTTCTGTGTCTTTGCCTTCAGGGATTTCAAGCAATAGGACATTGCTTAATCTCAGCCTATTTTCAGATTTATGGATTACTCTTTTTCTTTGTATTCCTAGGCATAATTTCCATCTCTCACAGATACTTCTGTGTTTTACATTTTGTATGCAGTCTCATGCAGTCTGAGTTACAATTCTAGAAGTTTTATTTCCTTCAAAAATCCCAGACAAAGTAAATACTGTCATACACCACAATGAGGAATGAATCAAGGAATTTTTGCTCTAGCAAAAAGTAAGGACTTCCATCCACCATGATGAGAAAATCCAGTGAGGAATGTTTTGCTTGAGCACTGGGATGAGCTCCATTCACGTACACAGTGCATTTGGAAAGCACACAAGATATAACTGCAGTTACTGTGTAAATTCTTAAAAGCTTCAGGTACTCCAAAATAGCTACAGTGTACAAACACAAAAACATGTGCACTCCAAGTTAATTTAAAACACAGCTATTATAACATGGGTTTTTTTGGTTCATCATGCATAGCCTAAACAATAGTTTTGCAGATTCTTGAGGGTTTGGGGTGTCTTAGGACCTCTGCTGTATATTAAGAACTGGCAGCACTTACTAGAATACATAAAGGAGTTTACATTTCAGTATGAACCTGGAATTCAATTATTAAAATATTTCCCAAAAATGTACAAAGTGATTTGAAAAGAAAAGGAACTGGAGTAACTATGTTTTGTAGCATAAAGGCATAGAATCATTTATATCAGAAAAGACTGGGTCTGACTGTTGACCCAACACCACCATGCTCACCATATCCCCAAGTGTCACATTCACACACTTTTTGAACACTTCCAGGGATGGTGATTTATGTCCACAGTAATACCTAATTTGAGTTACTCTTGTATCCTAATATAATCCAGAACATGGCACAATCACTGGCATGGTTGAGATTATCACTGGGGAGATAAGAATCTGCTTTTTCCCGTGATGGGCACATTACGATTTTCTTGTTTTCTGAAGGAGAGTGACAGATTTTGAATTATTGGTGTTTTTTGAAAGGTACTTTTGTTCAGTTTCTATTGAATTCTAATGTGTTACTTTAATCAAACTTTTTTTTTTTTTAAAGTGTTTATGTAGTGTTTATGTGTTTAAGAAAAATGCCATTAACATAATGATTACTACTCTGCTGAACATTTTTGATATTAGGAGGATGGGATGGTGGGTTTGTGACATTAGCAGAAGTCATTAATTTACTGACATACTCATTCACAAGGAATGTTTTCATTAAATTAAAGAGCAAACTGAAATAATAATGCGTGGGATTTGGGTAACATTGAGTATGCCTCAGAGATTTTAAACTCTCTGGGTGATTTTAAACTTTAAAGGGTGAATTGGGATAAAAAACCAGGAGGTTCTTTTGGAACTGGCAGAATCTAAAACTTTGCCTCCCAGACTTTTTATTTATGGTAGATTCATGACATAACATTTGTAAGCTTTTTTGGTCATCATTGAGCTGCAAAGATAACTGTGTTATCCATGTCTTGGGAATATAATATGTGATTTTGTTTTAAATTTTCTTCCCAGTTATTTGTGCATCCTTCCTGAAGCATGAGAGTGCAATAATTTTTTCTTACAAATGTGTTTTATTTGCATGTCAGATTTTTTTCCTTGTATTTTGAACAGGGAATAAATTTAGTGCTTAGAGCTACAAAATGCAGCAGAAAACACTGATATCTCTGAGGTCAGTTGCATCAATTTATGTTGATTTAGATCCAGTTTAGCTTCTTAGTGATGGGCTGAAATTTCTACCTTAATAATGGACACATCTGATACTTCCTCTGTTCTTTGGGCTATAGTTCAAAATGATCGATTGATTTATGAAAAAGCATGCACTATGAAAGGAGATCTTTACTCACCAAAGTGTCACTCCATAACCTTGAAAATACAGAGCAGAGGTTTGGGTTTCTTTGATTGGTACAGAAAGTAGGAAGACACAAGTTCATGTGTTTCAGAGGAGGATGTGAATGAGAGCTGTGCGCAGTCGCAAGTGCTCAAGGGCAAAATCCAGCATTCTAACCTAAGTCAGTTTGCTGACCTTGGGGACACAGTTAGGAACTAGGAAAGAAATTAAAAAACCCTGAAATCCAACTGAAATGCAGTGGTCCACAACCTTCCTTTACACATTAGCATTAATACTAATAAAATAAATACCAACTGCAGTTGGTGGGATTTTTGCCTTCTGTCTTCAACGTAACTTAAAAAAAATATTATGTATGGCCCTAGCAGTAAAGAACCTACTAGAAGTCCTCCATATTATTTTACAGCTCTATGAGTGATGAAAGTACTTTAGTTTCCACAATTATTTGAACAGTTTCCTTGTCATTTGGTAATTTTCTTATTGATTTATCCAGAGAAATAATTTTGGTTTAAATATCTTCTTTCTATAGAGGATTTAATTTTTTTTTCATAACTGTCACTAATATACACTATTACTGTCTTTCTTGTGTTACGAATTTTTTGAGACTAATCTTGTCAAAGTAATGATGTTTTTTCCCTACCAGACTGTTATATTACCCTCTCTGTAAAAATAATTCTTTTACAGTAAATGCATTAATCAACAATTTATTTTTTAGCAGCTTCTTGGGTAGTTAGGAGACATTTCTGTAGTTTATGGTAACAAGAGTTTTGAATGGCTTGGTACTGTTTGTCACAGATGGCACTGAGGTTTTCCTTCAAATAAACATTTCTTTCCATGCAGCCGCATCCATCTTCACCTTCATCTTTTAACTTATATCTCAGAAAGTGATTGGAGGAATGTATCTTGGAACATTCTTTTCCAATACTTAACATTTTTAACTATTCATTTTCTTATGTAGACTGTCTTTGAACTGTATTTATAAACATAAGGAAGTTTATATGCTTAATACTTATTTCCTAAATAAAACAATGGTGTGTTCTCAGCACTGTTTTCATCACCAGTATAAACATCTCACCAAAGGGCAGCTGGAAAGAAATTAACTCTGTCCCAGACAGACACAGTAAACCTAACTAAAAGTGAAGTTGTGTGAAAGTTACCAGGATAAAACAGCAATATCATAAAAAGGCTTCTATCTGCAAGTATTTCACTTTTCTTCCGAACAAATCATAGAATCATTTGGGTTAGAAATTATTTGGATCACTGAGTCTGACTCCAAATTAACACTGTCAAGTCCACCACTAGGCCATGTCCATATGTGCCACATTGACTTGTTTTCTCATATCTCCAGGGTTGAGGACTCAACTTGAGTCCCTGGACAGCCTGTTCCAGTGCTTGGTAACCTTTTCCATGAAGGAAAAAAAATCCCAATATCCAAACTAAATTACCCCTGATGCAACGTTAGGCCATTTCTTCTCATCCTGCCACTTGTTCCTTTGGACAAGAGACTGAGCCCTGCCTGGCTATACCCTCTTTTCAGGTGGCTATAGGGAGTGAAAAGGTCTCTTCTGAGCCTCCTTTTCTCCAGGCTGAACCCTCCCAGCTTCTTCAGTGATTTCTCATAACACTTCAGATCCTTCCCCAGCTCCAGTCCCTTCTCTGGATACGTTCCACCCCCTCAATGTCCTTCTTGTCCTCAGGGGCCCAAAAGTGGACACAGGATTCAAATTGTGGCCCCACCAGTGCCAAGTACAGGGGGACAATCCCTGCCCTGCTCCTGCTGGCCACACTGTTCTTGCTCCAGGCCAGGATGCCACTGACCTCCTTGGGCACCTTGGGCAGCTGCAGCTGTGTGGGGAGATGTTGCAGAAGTAGCAAGAAGCAAAGTTTTAACTAAGAACTGGGGATGTTGAGGAAAAAACCCCAAAGCATCCCAAAATCCAAGTTCCTCCCCATTACAGCAGTTCAGCTGTGGTAAAGATATGTAGTTACATCTGTGGAAGCTCACCAGCAGAATTTCAGAGGTGTTACAGAGGCTGTGGTTTTAATAAGATCTTTAATAGAAGGTAGGGATTTAGCTGTCAGAACATTTAACAGGGATGAAGGGAAGGGAAGGAAACTAATCAGATTTTCACACAATATGGGGAATTTACGGAGATGACATTAAGAAAAAATATTGGCAGTCACGTATTTGAGCTGTAATTTGGGCATTATCAGATACCATCCTCTGCAATGCCATAATTAGAATCCTTTTTGGCAGTCAAGTCATTATTTGAGGGAAAAGGTTAACTCAAGGGGTAAGTTTTTTGAGATTAATTTCCATCTGCAGAGATTAAACAATTAGATATATCCATGATCTAGTTAAATGTCTAGGAAAGCTTTCTTAAAGGGAGTTGCAGTTGCTCATATGAGATGGACTTGCTTGTGAGAGTCCAGTTTCCGTGTTTCTTTTAGGAGTATCTCTTAGATCATAAAGGCTTTTCTTGAAAACTGAATGCCCCAGAAACTGTCATTGTCCAGGTAGATTGGTACATGTCTAAATTTTTAGGTTTGTATTTCCTGGTAAAAGGGCAGAAATCTTAATTTTCTTGGAAAACGCTAGGGCCACAGTATTATCTATGGCTGTGCTGAGAATTTGAGAGTGGTGGATGAGTGCAGGGTTGTGGTAGCATGGTCCATCAGAAATAGGTAAATTCACAAAATTTGCTAGGCACTGTAATGAGATGGTGTTTGTCTTCCTCAGTTTTTTGGTACATACACTTGTACAGTATCCTGATTATTTTTATGTGGAACATTTAATTGTAGATTCCACAGAGGCTTGACAAAATACCTGGTCATGTCCTTACTTGGATATTGTAAACACATTTTGGGTGCACTGGGTCCACTGTGCAGTCACAGATCTGAACCATTCCTAGCCTAAATACTGACATGTCATAAATTAAAAACAAAACACCTCAAAAAACCCTCAACCTCCCAGAAAAAAACAAAAACCCACCAAAAACAAAACACCCCAAAAAACCCCCAACCTCCCAGAAAAAAAAATAAATCCCCCAAACAAACAAAAACTAAATGCAAACCTACAACCCACTTATAGGGAAGCAGATAAAATGGAGGAGGATTATAACCAGATTTGTATGCTCCCCTACAGAACAGCCATATACTTACAGCTCATATATAATCTATAGTAGTACAGCATTAGAAACAGTCTCTGAATTACTCAACCAAATGCAATTTATTGTAATTTTAGTGTATTGTGTGGTAAATCTGAACTTGATGATAGAAATGTTGCATACATTTTTTGCATTAATTTTCCATTCCTGTTTAATTTAAATAGTCTTTTGTACATACATACTCATGATAAAGGCAAAGTATATTGTGTATATTGATTATTTTTCAATATATATTGTATATTATATAGCAAAAGTGGGCAAAGAGTGGCAGTAGCAGTATTTTTATTTTCTGTTAAGTTTCTTATTGAATGTGAGAACCATTCTAACTGGTGGAGCACAGTAAACATTTAAGATTTTAGTTGTGCAGCCCCACAGAATGAATGCTAATTCTGTATTTTTTTTAAAAAAAAAATAGATTGGTTGGGAATTTAAATAAATAAGAGTACTGTTCATAGGTTGCACATTGATGCACTCAGTGCACAAGAAACAGCTTTTAAGTCTGTACAGGCTGCACATTCATCTCTTACATTCACAAGTTTACAGTATTTTGGCTTACCAAAAGGGGAAGTAAGGAAAAAATAAGAAAGAAAGAAAGTATAATTTAGTGAAAATTAACACATTCTTCTTTTTTTGTAGAGAAAGAATAGTATCTTGAGAAGGAAAACACAGTGGGTAGAAGGAGGAAGAATAGTTGATTTAAGTTCTGTTGGGTTATTTTTCATCAGTATTGGCTTCCAGAATTTTACAGTTTCTGTCATGCAAATATTCTGAAATTCAAAAAATTTACTCATATGTATATTCCAAATTAAATATAAAATTTTCTGTTATAATTTAGCTTTCACTATGCAGACACATGGAGCAAGAAAGAATGACTTTTACTGAGTGTTACCCTCAGTAAAAAATCAAGGAAAAGTCAGAACAAAATAAAGTGGAAGAAAAGCAATATTTATGGAAATACCAAGTGCATACTGAAGATCTCTTTATCTGAACCATTGTATTTTCAGAGACTTCAGAACTGCTGCACTGAACTCATGGGAAATACCCTTTGAAATTCCTGTGTGCTTAGGAAATGGTCTCATAAATGCTAAAGTAGGTGATAAATATCTAGGTATTCTGAAAAGAAATCTCTCTGAATTGTTCCAAAGCCACATGATTTTTTTTTCCCAAGAGGAAAGGTAAAATTGGTGGCAGCAGCAGATGCTTCACTGTCTCAGGACCAGTTGCTGCTTTTTACTCAGATACTGTGTTCAGTAATTTAGGGAAACTAACAAAACTGCTGCTTTCTTTTTATCATTTTTAGTGCCAGAAATAATTTATATTCTAAAAGTGGATCTCCTATGTATAATGAAAAACAAAAGCATTAATATATTCTTAAGGATTTGCAGTAGCCTGACCTTATATTGGAAGCCTTTACTTAGACTTAACAGAAAAGAAAGCTAAAAAACCCCCCACACTATGCTGACTTTACTTTTGAACCTTTCACAGATGTTTAAATATGTGGAATGAATTTTTAAAATTACAGAGAAGTAACCAGATTTTCAAGCTTGAAGCATTCTCTAAGCCTCTTTTACATAGGCACACAGAGTCCCTTTTGCAAATTGCAGTAAATCATTTATGTTCTGATGGTGCTTTAAATGATAGGATTATAGGATGTTTGTGGCTACCAGGAGTTTTAACCATTGCCAGGATGAAAGCACAGTATCCAAACAGTTTTTCTGCTCCACTGGAATTATCACTAAGTGAGAAAAAAGATACTCCAGCTGGACTGAAAGTGTGGTTGTTGAAGAAATTCTCCTCTGCTTTACCCTCTCTGCCAGTAAATGTCCAAACCTCTGGTACAACATTTGGGCTTGAATACCCTTCTCTAAAGAACAGTTAACTAAATAAAGTGTGCAGCAATTGCTAGTCCAAAATATGGAGAATTGTAAACTTCAGATTTAAGAAGATACACTTCAGACAGTAATTTTCACGACCTAATATGCTGCAGAGGGATCCAGGTAGTACAGAGGCCTTTACCACATGGATTATGTATTTATGTAAGCAATCCCAGCAGAATTGGATAGTCTTCACATAATCCTACCCATCTACCTCAAAAAGTGGAAAATAGATAGTCTTTATATATGTCTATTGGCTGCTAATAAGGAAACATAATTATTTTTAATAATCATAATTCCATGGAGAAAAAATAGAAAGAAGCCCAGTATAAAATCCATGTATTTATGAATAATAATTTATAACTGTATATTAGATTTAAGAGGATACTCCTCTGCTATTGTATTTAGTCAAAAGAATCCTATCTTAGGAGTTTAAAATATAATACATTACTTGCAGAAATAAAGTGGAAGATCACAAGTGCTGTTGAGATGGAGAACATCATTTGAGGAGCTCAGGTGTTCTGCCTGACCTTTTATTTTGTCCTGTAAGAAGTCTGATAAATGTTTCTTTTAGATTTCCTAGTAGTGTTAAAAGCTGGGCATATTGTAGAGGAAATTAAAAAAAAAAAGTTTTAAGTTAGCAGGCACAACAGCTGAATAATGTGATTATATGTTCAATAAGGCCTTGTTCAGTGATCTCGCTCCATGTCTGTTAGTACTTTTCATCAGCTTTCCATGCTATGAGGAATACTCCCAATTTATTAATTTTCTTAAGGAAGAACTCCAACATTTTGTTTTCCCCCTCAGCTGATTGATACGTGGAAACTCTTGCATTACGCCTATGGCTAATAGGTCATGAAGTGGTGAGCAATAAAATTTTTATGCCATAAAAATTGGATAGAAATGTTGTACCATAGGTGTTACTGTTGGGATGTCAGAAGAATGCTACTAATAATTTTATATCAAAATATTTAAAGGCTTGATAGAGTTCATTATTAACAGTAGCATAACTAAGGAGATTGTTTGGTTCCCTTTTTCATGTAGGCTACTAAGGGGATTGACTTTAGCTCTCTTGATTCTTGCCATGATGATTAAGGGGATTTGTTTAAACACCCCATTTCATGTGGTATAGCTACTGTAAAAGGATTAGTTTTGGATTCCACTTCCACGTGGGAAAGCTAAGGGGATTAGCTTTAGCTTTTCATTCCATGACAAAATAACTAAGGGCAATTGCTTTCACTGCCCATGTGGTTGTTGTGGTTGTCTTGCTTTTGCCGTTCTTGTTTCATTTTCTTTCCCCCTGTCCTTACTGCCCAAAGCCATTTGCCTTCAGGCTTTCTGCCCTCCTGATAGAAGGCCCACTGCCCATACTGAGCTTTGCATCTGTTAAGGAAAACTGAAGAGACATAATGAAATCCCATGTGTTTTTGTCTTTCCCTCATGGAAGCTCAAATGTTAGAATTCCTCTGGATAAAATCAAGCGTAGGAATTGCCGTAACTGATAACAGTGCTAGTCCAAGTAATGCGGTATTTGATTTTGAACAGGACCATCAGCTTCACCTGTAGGTGAAGGTCTTGAGGGGCTCTTTACACTGCCCATTGGAGCAAAACTGCAGGGATTTTTGACAAAATCCAACAAAGCCACCACCTGAGCCACAAGTGGTGTAGCCAATTCAGTGCAGCACCAAAAGCACACCAACAGGCAGTCTGTAAGGGCAGAATTTGTTATCTAAGGAGAAAAAAAACCTAGACCTGAATGCTGTCAGAAACTCTGCTTGTGTTTCTGCACAGCCTTGCTTCTCTGAATATACCAGTCCCAGGAGAAAAAGCTCTCTGAGGTCTTTGTACAGAATTGCATTGTGCAGCCAGCACAAATTAATATTTTCAAACCACTTAAAAGCAAATAAGATGTCTACATGTAAATTCAAAACAGGCACTTCATGCACAGCTAATGAAATTATGTCTGGGCTATTAAATATACCAGGATCTGTGCCCTGGCTTTGAACATGAGTGTCTCCACAAAGCTGTTTTAAATACTTACTCTTACTTGAGTCTCTGACTGAGGAATGAGCAGGTTTTAGCCTTTAAATCTAGAAGCTAATATGAGGTTCTTCCTTTGCCAATCTTTTTTTTTTTTTTTTTTTTTTTTTTTTATTGTTATTTGCTTGT
>VZUI01043421.1:0-80245 GCA_013401135.1 Cettia cetti | reverse complement strand
AATAAAATAAAATAAAATAAAATAAAATAAAATAAAATAAAATAAAATAAAATAAAATAAAATAAAATAAAATAATAAAAAAATTATGGGAGACAACAAAAAAACCCAGAAAAATTAACCCCACAAAAAACTCCCAAACCCCCAAGTAATACACAGTAGAACTGTTCACCACTCATTTAACAATATCCAACCAGTTTCCAAGCAGCATCTGCAGGCCAGCTTTCCCACAGTTTGTGTATTGAGCATGATGCCCTATGGTATGGAATATTCCATTGGCTGGGGTAGATCAGCTGTCCCAGCTGTGTCTCCTCCCAAATTCTTGTGCCCCTCCAGCCTTCTTGATGCCAGGGCATAGGACACAGAAAAGTTTTGACTTAGTATATGTACTACTTAGCAACAACTAAAAACTTTGTTGTGTTATCAAGATTATTCTCATGCTAAATCCAAAACAGAACACTACTAGGAAGGAGATGAACTCTATCACAGCCAAGTACAGTTTCATTTCAGACCATGTTTTAAGAGGGATTGCTGAATATGTCATCTTCACTTCAAAGGAAGAACCTTGCTTTGTCTCTTACCTGTTCTGTAGCCAGTGTTATTGAGATACACAGCGAAGGTACGAGGCTCGTGAGTAGCCTGCCATGAGGGGGAGGAGCAGTTTTCGTTGTTGGTGTAAATGTTGTGGTTGTGCACATACTTCCCAGTCAGCATGGAGGAACGAGATGGGCAGCACATCGGGGTAGTTACAAAGGCATTGATGAAAGAGGCCCCTCCATTCTCCATAATCCTCCTGGTTTTATTCATCACTTGCAAGGACCCTGTAATGAGAAGTACTGATCATCACTGTGCTGTAAAAGATAGTTCAAACATACTGGCTATTATTATGCTATTAAAAGTAAAATATCAGTGATTAGCTTGCCTCTGAACATCAGTGTGCTTCACTCTGTAGATCTGGTAATTTTAGGAGAAAAGATCACATTTTTACTATACCAACAAAAATATGTTTAAGGATTCCAAAAAGATGAATTTTTTTTTCTCAGACTTTAAAACAAAGTTAAAATATGGACTAATCTAGAAATAGTGTCAAAGCTGCATCAAATGTATAAGTCAATAGTTCTTCAAATGCAGCAGTAGAAAAGCAGTATGCTACACAGACTGAATTATCAGTCAATATGCCGGTAAAAAACATAGGATGCTGAGAGTACCAATGAAAATGTTGATACTCTTTCCATTTTATCAGATGACAGAAGAAAAATAGAGAGGAAGGGAGTAAAGGAGGGAGTGAGAGATGGAGGAAGGAAGGAGAGAATTCAGTAACAATTTTTCTAAAGGAAAATGTCTGTGGACACAAGATCAGCACATCTGGTTCTGATACTAAAACATTGTGCTCAAAATCAGTTTTTGGGGCTAAAAATGTATGCAAAAAAGTTGGCAAAATGCAGCGCCTTTCTCAAGAAATTGCATTGATATTGTTTAAGAACAAAGATATTTTTTGCATCCTTCAAAGCATCTTCATGAACTGCAAGGAGAGAGAGGCAGGGCTTGCAGATTTCTGATTTCAGAAAGACTGAGCAGCCCTGGATAGAGTCTGTCTGTATTTGCTGACAGCTGTCAAAATTTGCTCTTTATGTTATCCAACAGAGCAGAGATTGAAGGGTGGGGGTGAACTGTGGATATGCCAATAGGTGCCCAGGAAACAAGTCTGTGAATTATAATACTTGTACAATGTTGGTGGTCAAAAAAGGTTTCTGGAATTTTGTTTTCTTTTTCTTTCCTTTGGTTTTTTGCACA
The DNA here is from genome assembly GCA_013401135.1 of Cettia cetti. Lineage (NCBI taxonomy): Eukaryota > Metazoa > Chordata > Aves > Passeriformes > Sylviidae > Cettia > Cettia cetti. The sequence continues at coordinate 78,454 of VZUI01043421.1, read as the reverse complement.
GTCGGCTGTCCTTTAAATTTAAATCTGTTGATTCCTCTGATACAACTAGAATTTTTCTTGATGGCTTTGCTTGTGCTGGTTGAAAATCAAATTAAAAAAAAAACCCTAAAGCAATTGCAAACCTGCCTGTAAAACCATAAAACTCCCAAGGAGACCCAACTTTAGGTGTTAGCAGTAAAATCTTGCAAATTATCTTGCTAGTTAAAATTAAGCGTGCTCTGTTTTGGTTTTAGGCTAACGAGTCAGTGCTGAATACGAAGACTTTTGTGTAAAAAATATTGTTAATGAAAGGGAAGAGGCAGTAGGGTCTTCAGCATTTCATTTAGAATGCCAGGGTCTCTGTCCGTAAGGATACATTTAATGCTGTGTATGAAAGTCACCATCACTTTGGACTCTTTGTCTTTCATATCCCTTATTTTCTAAATGCAGAACATCTGCATTTATGCTGCACCCCATGTGCTTAGGGATATAGAAAAGTAGAAGAGTGACTGAGAGGTCCCTGAACACAAAAGGTCTCCATTTGCATGAGTGGGAGCATTTCACCGAATTGTTAAGTAAAAGACAAATGAGACATCATCCTCGCTCTACATGCCTTTATCTTGGACCCCAGGCTGACATTTTAGTCTTTGTTTTGTTTTGTTTCATTTTCACCAGAGCTCTTCCATTTTTGAAAAGTCACAGTTTATTCCTGAGAACTCAGCTGCAAAGTGCTTAGAGGTGCTCCGATAGAAAGTGGGCTATTCAGGTACTCTAATGCACAGTAACTGCAGCAGAGCTGATCTGCTCTTTCCTGCCTCCATGTATTATAAATGAGTAGCTGTTAGAGTGCTTCCTCATTCCTCCAGCTGGTCAGCCCTCTGCTCTTGCAAACCTGCTGTTTATGACTAAGTTTTCCCTCCAGGTATGCACTTACTGACACTGATAATAGATTAAGCCCCTCTGGAAATTCTGGAACAGGCACTTCAAAGCAGGTGAGGCTTCCTCATTTGGAAAACAAAACACAAGCAGGAGATAAAACTTGCTGATATAAGTTATAATCCTTTGCTGTCTGTGGCTCTCCTCACAGCTTGTGTTTTTTACCATCTGGCCCACAGTCTTCAGGGCACATGTACTCAGGCCCTGTCTGTCAGCAGGACACTTGCGCTGTACATGATTGATGGGGGAGCACCTGAGGGGAACCAGATAACTGGGAATGGCCACTTTGGACACAGAAGTCAGTGAGTTTTGTCAGGCAAGAAATTCAGTGTCACTTATCAGTCTATTCTCATACCTCAAGAAATATGTTTGGCTACCAAGGAAGGTATCAAGTCTTTAAGGTTGCTATGGATTTTCACCATGGGTGGGCATCTCTACCAAGGGATTTCTAGGAGCCACCCTGTCTTTATACAGGTTGTATGCAAGGCCCCAGGAAGGTAATGGACTTTTTGAGATCTCAGCACATATCCCCATTTTTTCGGCTTGTGTTTTTAATGCTTTAGTTCTAGGGAAGATGGAAAACACACCAGGCAAATTGTGCCTGATGTGATGTATCTAGATGATGCTGTGATCTCTTTACTCAGTGCTCTATTCAGTAACTGGTTTATATATATTTCACTGGGTGGCTGTAAAAAAGGGTCAAAACCACTGGAACTACCAACATACTCATTAACTTTTACTCCTTTCTGACATTATGCAATATATTTTTGACAGGACAATAAAAGTGGTTGAGGTGTCATATTTTGAGGTACTGATGTGAGCAAATAATAGAGAATTGGAAGGACAGGGGAACAGACCAAAAAGCGAGCAAAATGTTCGACTGAAGAGAATATGGACCTGACCCGACTGGGAGCTGGGGTCACTGCCCTGAAGAGCCACAGAATGTTGTCTGCAGGAGAGGAAAAGTTCTGTGTTCTGGGAGCCAGTGCTTTGCCTTCAGCAAGATGCCAGTTCACTGGGCAGTGAGTCCTCTGCCCCCAGGATCTTAGTAGGGGAACCACAGTGCACAGTGGCACAATTTAAGAAGTAAAATACCTTTTGGGCCCAAGTATTTGCTGAGTTTCTTCAAGAGCTGTGGGCCAGGCTGCTTCACGCAGCTTAAGCTGCACTCCACCAGCTGATCTAGAATACCTTTCCTCCTTGCATAGATAGGAAGTGGCCGGAGTTATGGGGCAATTTGTTGGTTTTATCTAATAAAGCAAGTGAGACAGCAACTCTGCTGAATTTCTTTGCGCTGAAAATGCAAAACTCAGGGGCTTGGTGCAGATCAATAGGAAGATGAGCACACTCCTAAGGCTTGAGCACTAACTAAATGCAAACTCCCTGCCTCTCACAAATTTTACTTTGGATGACTCCTCTATATATCAGTTGTACTCAGTCAGATGAATATGTTGGTTTAATGCTTATACAAGCTCTGGAGACAAATTCTTCCTGATTGAAGTCTATAATGCATCTCATATGCTTTTATGTTAAAGCATTCATTTAGAATGGCTTTTAGAAATGTTCGTGCTGGGAATACAATACAAAATAATCCATATTAAGCTACTTTCAGTCCTGTGATTTCTGGATACCAATGCCTAAGTTTTATTCTGTTTGCGGCAGAAAGTGTTACTTCCCATTGACCTTTGAGAAATTTAAGACTTTTCTCAGGAATCAATGAAGAGCAAGAGGAAAATTCACACATGGAAAACAGTTTGGCTTTATTTTTCAATAAGCAGAATGATTTATTAGCAGAAGTGTGAATAATGCAGTACAGTAAATCTTGGGGCTGAATCCTGTTTCCTGTGAAATGATCTATGAAAAGGGGAAACCTGTGTGCTCATTCAAGGCAGTGGGAATGCATACACACCCAGGCTATTGCTCAGCTGCCTGCTAATAGGAGCCAGAGTGCCCTGTGAACATTCAGAGCAGCTTTCAAAGACAAGAGCTTCACAGTATGAACAAAGCGGCTTGCCACATCCTTCCTCCTTTTTCACCACTCGCAAACCTTCTTGCAAGACTGAAGACAGCAAGTTGGTAACGCTGTGTTCAGAGATGTGTGTCTGCTGACCTACCTTCCCCAGTGCCCTGGAGAGAGTAGACTCTTTCAGACCACAAAAAGGAAGACTTGACTTGACCCTTTTAACAAAATTTTTCAGAACGACTCTATCAAGAAGAAATGCACTCCCATTGTAAGAGCTGTAGCCCAAAAATAGAGCTGAGAACAGCTATTCATTATGCAGCATGGCTAAACGGAGCCGAGGTTTGAAAGAGTGAAAAATAAAAAAAGATAAGAATCGCTCAGATCTAAAGGCCTGTGTTTGGAGCTCTGCTGCACAAAAGCACCAACCATCAGTCACGAAATAGAGTTTATTAATTAGCTTCTCAGAACCCTGAAGGACTATGAAATTATTATTGCATCATGGCAAATACAAAAATGCTAGCAACCAAAGAACGGCTTTTAGATGTAGATTGTATTTTGTCTACAATCTTCTGTCTGAAAGTATGTGATTTTAGAACAAATGAAGTTTTCTGGAATGAAGCATTTTTATTTTTCAATGTCATAAGGCATTTTGTCTAGAAATTCACTATACTTCTATTAAAAATATGTCTCTCATTAAAAAAAAAAAAAAAGCTAAGAATGCAAGATCTCATTTCAACTTAATTTGCCATTTTTTCACCTTTTTGATCTCACAACCCAAAATATTTGCTTGGGGGTAACCTAAAATGATCCTCTTTCTCCCCTTGATTTTTCATTTTGGGCAGTGAACCAAAAAATCAGTTATATGCATAACTACCATTAATATCTTTCTAGCTTACTTAATGGAAAACACTCAAAGGCCTCTTGGAACATCATCTATGTGTTTTAACTTTTTCCACCCTAAGAAAAATATGTGAAAATCACTTCTGACTGGTATGTGCTCAGATATTTAGTATACTTGTGAAAGCAAAACTACCAAGCTTTTATACACACAGCATAGTTTTTAAAGCAGATGGATTTTAAACACTTCAGTAATTCATACAAATATTAAGATTGCTAAATCCTGTAACTAGACCAGTTTTTTACATGTATGTCCTTGCATACATTATTAAATCATTTTGCTGTGCTGATTAAAGCCTCCCATGGTGGATTTTGATAAGCATATATTTCCTAAAGTCTATAATTAAATGTGATGAATGCTATTAGAAAATATTTGTTAATTCATTTTCCAAACTTGTTCCACATTCTGATACTATTCCAGGACCAGGAACTTCTCTGAATTTAAAGTTCTTTCTACTTGGCATAAACTACTAAAGGACAAATGACAAAATGTAGTAGCAAACAACAATTATTTCTCACCTAGCTCCACATCTTGATCATCTGTGAGTACAAGGATGATATTTGGTCTGATATTTTTTCGCTCCTGCTGCACACGTCCTCTGAACCTCGGGGACTTGATGGTGGAACAGTGACTTGTTAGCATTTCAGTACTGAGCACCGCCAACATGAGTGCAAACCAAGAAGGCTTCATAATAGTTCCAGTATTTAGACGAAAAGACTGATCCAGAAGTTGCTGAACTCTATTTTTCAAGACCTGTGGGAAGGAAAAGAAATTCTGTTCGCGCAATAAATACACTTCCAGTCATACATTGAAAGGATGACACTTAGGGAAGTCAAGCCTGACACATACCATTTAACATGAATATAAGCCATATTGTCGAATGAGAGCTTTATTCTGTCATTTTCTAAGAATAAACCTGGTCATTCTGCAACTATGCTCTCTCAAATAATTTTTGCTTGAAGTCATGCCTGCATTTTGTATAGACGTGACTTCTGATAAATTCCCCACAGTGCTCCTTCTCCTACACCCCACACTTCCTTTTGTGCAGCTTGGTTCCTTACACTCAGTACCTGGGCACAGTAAAAGATTGCCAGGATGCAGACGTGTTCAGAACATCTGTAGGAGGAGCCCTGTGAGAAGAAAAAAGCAGAAGGCTTGTCAGTCAGAGACCTCAGTACTGTGGCTGTGCTTCAAAGTCTCCAGAATTGTTTTTTACAGCTTGTTTCTCCATCCTGCAAGAAAAGAATAGAAAAAAATTGCATTCTCCATGGCTTCCCTACTTAATATAATACCATACCTACTCGGGGGTTGGATGGTGCCTTGGCTGCTAGAGGTAAAGGAACATGTTTCTCACATCATCAGAGACAGGAGCTTTTCCAGTATTTATAGTCAGATTTATAGTGTGATTCTGAGAACAAGCATTAATTCCAGCACATGACACCTGGCAAGCACTAACGCTGTTTTAGGTTAACCCACCTGCATGAGAGACTAAACCCTTAAAAAGCAGAGGGGAGAGCATGGCTGTCATTTACAATCTGCATGGGATCACTGTGTGAAAAGTCATCTTCCCACTGACAAGAAAGCTCATATTAAATGACAGTCCATATGATCTTACCCAGCATTGTGAAAGAGCACAACCATCCCTCAATCAATCAACGACAGAGCTGAGTGCTTCATCCATAATGTACAGTACCTCTGCCACAGCCTTGTCCTTGATACTCTGCTTCCAGACTTGTCTCAGTGCCTTATCAGAACCCTCTCTCTGTGCCTGTCAGTCAAACAGCCTTGCTTTTGTAAGACCTGCTGCAAGCACAGAGGCTTGGCTTTGCTGCAGCACATTTAAACCTGTGACTGAAAATGACTGATTGGTCTGGAAAGGAAGGGGTAGCCACTTACACTTTGACATTTTTGGCATTACTGACTGAAGCTCTGCAAAACCCGTTTGCAACACAAGGGAAGGGAGGGAATATCTAGGGGCAAAAAGGAAGGGGGTGGGAAAGAAACCACGGAGCCATGCCTATTCCCTCCAGGGTATTGACCTGTCACATATATTTTTTCTGGTTTTATTCTGGGACTGTGGATAAAAGCATGGTGATATCAGTCAATTAAAAAAAAAAATAACAACTCATAAAACCACCCAAGCTCAAGAACAATAAAGAAGTTTGCCCAAGGGGAAGACTGCATGGGAACTGGGGTGCACCTTACATAATTAGATTGGAACATAAATCACGAGATCTGTTCACCCACACCTGAGACTTCAAACATGCAACATGAGCCACAAACAGATTAATAAACAGACTGATAAACAGCAATTATGAGAGCAACACAAAAGACAAAAGGCCCCCCCAATCACTCACCTAAAAATGCGTTAATAGGGAGATGCTCTAAATTTCAGGGGGAAAAGCCACAGCAGAGGGAGGGGATGGGACTTGGTGCTGGACTGCTAGAAAAAGGATCTTGTGCTTGTTTCCACATACACCTTTTATTTTAAGCTTCGCAAGCTAAACAGTTTCATGCTCCTCACTCTGGCAGGCTGTAATGACACCAGAAGAGTGTGAACATCTTTAAAAGGAAAATCCAAGTGTCTGTGGCACAGAAATCTTGTCTTTCATTGTCTCTGCACCAACCAACACTCCAGCCTTCCGCTAACATTACAGCACTGCAAAGTCAATACAGGGGATTGCCACTGAACAGCAAATGCTGTTTCAGTGATTACACAACATTCAGATAAGTAACTGGAAATCTGTAATTAGTCTGGATGGACTTTAAAAAATAGTTCCATTTCCATGTATATGTTCTTAAGTCATAAAAAAGCTGACAGGAGCCCCAAAGACTGGGGTTACCGGAGAAGTCAGCTTTCTTCTGACAGACACCAGATACACGCTCTTGGTGCAAAAGCAGAAATACAATGTCTCTAGATGTCTGATCTTTAAATAGCAAAACTTTGACTCACATCACAAAGCACTAAAAACTATGTGAAGTGAGACTCAATGTTTAGTTTCTTACCTCAGTTGTACAGCAAACTTTTTCAGACAATGTTGACCCAGAAAGTGCAGTCATCCTGACTGCGCTGAGCAAACATTGGCACCAACGTGTTTGAATAATCCCCCACCGTATGAAACTGCAAGTTCCTGACAATTACACCTCAGTGCTAATAAAATTTACACTAATCCAAATGGACATTAACAAGTATTCTTCATTTCAACCTGTCTGGTCTTTATTAGTTAGTTTTTTAAAAATCCCTTTCCTCTAGCATGTTTGAGGCACCTTAGGCAGGTCATTGCTAGAAAAAAGAGCATAAAAGTTTCTCTTACTCTAACTTTTTTCTCCTTAATGGATAAAGGAAAATATCAGGACAGATCTATACATATAAAATTAATTATTCAAGTTTCATTGAATGGTTCTCATACAAGACCACAGTAATGCTATGTTTTGTTGCTCATATTTCAGTTTTGTATATGGCAAATTCTTATTAAAAGGTGATCTTTGACAACTTGTCCTTTTGCAGCCTGTTTTCCAGTCCTAGGCAGAAATGAAGTAAAGATAACTGTCAACATACAGGGTTGATAGGGAAGACATGGCTGCAATATTTGTGTTGGATACTGGCTGGTGGCAAATAAGTGCCCCTGCAGATACTGCAATTTATCTTGAGAAACCAACAAAAATAGGAGAAATTGTAAAAAAGACCTTTTCAAAGTTACATGGGGAAGCAAACTGTAAATTTTTTTGTGTTAAGAAATTAATGTGGGACCACAAATTACTTTTTTTCTAGCCAAACAAACAAGTGTTGATCTAACTTCTATATGAGAATTTCAGAGTATATTTCTCTTATAGAAGATACCTATGATAACCAAATTGTGGTTAATACATAAATGAAATCAGAAGAATCCAAATAAACTATTTTTTTTCCCACAGGTGCAGAAATGCATAGTTGGCAATCACTTTTCAAGGAATAAAATCTGAAAACTTGCATCTTTAGCTGTTTCTATGCAGCTAGTATTATAACATGCAGTACAGGGACATATTGATGTGGAGGATTAATTATCTATGCAACTTGAAGTACACTGGCAGAGCACTGCAAAGAAAGGCTACAGTGGCACTTCGTGTGGTGTGGCACAAAAAGCTATGAGGACTTTATTTCTAGGTTTGCTAAGAGAGTATCTTTCAGTGATTTAGAAGAAAAGCAAAAGGCAGAACAGTATCTTTTGAAAGCCTGTAGCTTTGCTGCTCATTTTGATCCAGGACTGTTCAAGATTTTTCATGGTGTTGACTGAAAGTGCTTAGTTTGGAACACAGCAAAAAGCAGCCAGTATTTAAAAAAGAGCATTTTCCACTTTGTTCTCATGTCCACATTTTCACTCAGTTCACTTAAAATGCCCTTTTGTCTTTGGCCAATAAAAATCTGTCCAGAATCATGCACTTTGTTTATGAAATAAGACACTGGGTAGGCACATGAATATACCATTATATGTTTTGAAGATAAATATGAATATTAAATATGAATTTATTAATATTTAATATTCTATGAAGGTGGCTTCCATATATCGTTGCACAGGGAATCTGGCTTACATGAACACATTTCCTGTTTGTAAATCTGACATCAAATGTGGAGATATGAGTAATGATACTGGACATATGTCCATCTCCAGTACCACATGCTATGCAATGACCCACATCAGTAATTCATGACCAAGGGGTAAAAAAGGGCAAACAACTTTGTCTTCTCTGCATTAGTGTTTTCTTTTGAGCATGAGCATTGAGACATTTTATTATCCAATGCCACAGGTTAAGACTGTAGCCCTTTTATTGAAACAAAAATGGATCATACAACAAAGGAAACAGTGGTAATAATAACAATAATACTGGTAATAATGTGGACTGTAATTGTGGAGCTTAAGAATCATTAAGGTTGGAATGTAACTCTGGAGATCATCAGGTCCAAACCTCCTGCTATGGCAGCACAGCCCCCAGATGTATCAGTCACTACCCCCAGTTTTGTATCACCCGCAAACATGAGAATGAGAATTCTGGCTTATGTTCCCCAGATATTAGTAACAAATATGCCCAGTGAATTGAGAATGTAAGGTATCACAGAGTTCTTATATCAATAAACTTCTAATGCAGAAATATAGAAGGACCTATTTGTGTTGTGTTCCTCTTTACTATCCAGTATCCTACAGATTTTTTATCTGCAGTTATATTTCCCTGCCTCCATAAATTGACATAGTTTATGTAATTAAGATATAGTCCACAAACAAACGTTTTGCAACTTAGGACATTTTTTAAATTCTCTGACAAGTGCAAGGAACTTGCACAAAAATACATCAAATGCATGAAAAAGAAGCAGAAGGCCTTGTCATTGCGAGTGTTAAGTTGCATCGTTTTCTTTATATAAAAGATAATCTTGGATCATTTTTTCTTATAGGCTTCTCTGATAAATAAATGAATAAAACCTCTCAAAGAAACAAATCCTCAGATATCAATCAGCACAAGAAAATGAGCTTTCTTTCTTCACTTCAAGCAGAAGAGCATCTTCCTCTGTATCTTACCTCTGACCTGTCGACTTGACAGTTTTGGCTTTAATGAGCTTTTTTTAGAGGGATAAGATCCCAGTGTTCTCTCTTCCCTTAAAATCAGATTTTCAATAAGAAAAAGAGGAAGACAAAGGACAACTAGAAAAACTCCCATAATTCAGAGTCGGGATTCTGCTATTGTCAGTGTTTTGTCATTTCCAGCATGACCTTGGAGATTGGTCACATCGCTGGGCACCTCCTCAGTGTAATTTCAAAAACCTGCCAGTCTGCCTGCAGTGACAGAAATCATTGTCAGTGGCATCATGTCAGCTGGAGATGGCTTCAACCATCTGTGACCCTACAAATGTCAGATTCAGGGTTTACACCTACCATTATAAACTGTATGCTTTAAATTGAGATGTGTCCACCTGGCATTGCTGCTGTATCTGAGAACATTTTGCATACACAGAAACTCCAGGGTGAAAGAAGGCAAAAGGGGTTTTCTGGGCCACACAAATACAGCTTCTGTGAATCTTTGATGTTTGTGTCAAAGGGTGGATGGACCTCTCGAAGTCTCGCGTGGTCTATGCTGTGAATCATAACAAGTGTGTGGTTTGAGACTCAACAAAATTAGCAACTTCATGATTAGTAATTGCGTGAAGATTTTGCAGACAGATTGAAACTGCATAATAAAAGGTCAGTGAGGCGAGATGTTCATCTCCACCCAGCAACCTAGTAGTTCAAAGGTCTTAAATCTCTCTCTTAAATCATATTGCCTTGACAACTAGAGGGTTGTAACACCCTACAACAACAATAACAACTCTCACTTTCACTAATACAGAGAAGCAGTTCAGTGGAAAAAGCTGTTGACAGATGACTGTTTTAAGTTTAGCAATGTTAAAGCTCTTCTCACATTTTACTCTTCTATCTCGTGTTTAATGGCAAACACTGCAATCTCAGACTACCAGGCACGATCGCGTAAATCTGCAGGTCAGTTTCCTGTGGGAATATCGAGCCCGCAGCCATGGGAAACACATGTACAGTGCAGCACAAGTCAGGAAAAAGCAAGATTTACCATTTCTTCTTAAAGGTTAATCCCCTAATCTAGGTTGTAAAGTACAGGATTTACAATGAACATGAAGAATGTAGTTCCTATCTGGGTTTAATCTAATCATTATCTATTGGATTTCCAACACACTTAACTAATCAATCAGGTATCTTCTCCCCTTTCAAATGTAATCTGTGTATTCTAATGATGGATCCTCAGTGCCTCAGGCTAGATTAATTTAAAGTAACTATAATTTAACATAATTGCAGGTAGGGAGAATCATAACCTTATATTACGTTTTTACATTGTAATTTTGCAAACAGTTACCGACAGGAAAGGAAAAAGCTTGCAGTGACTTGAAAGTGTAATGCAGGCTTGCTAACCCACTTTTATTGCTTTGTACAGGTTAAGGGATATTCTTAGTAGGTAGAAGTTTCCAACACTTCATCTGTTAGGGTGAAACAACAAACTTCAATAACATTTTAAAAATGTAGGCAGGAGTGTAGGAGAAATGATATACCTTGGAGAAAAGAAGAATGTGTATTTCATTTTAATGCTGCTAATATAGCTGAACAAAACATTAAAGAAAATTAAAATTAATGTTTTTATATTAACTTGAAATCTGTGGAAATTTTGAAAAAAAATTCCCACATACTTTTCAGTAAGAAGAATGTCCACTGCTAAGTTACAAACTTCTAATAATATACAATTACCTACATTTATTTCTCACCATCTGATTTACTTTGTTTTAGAATTTCATATTTCAACACAGCCAAAGAGTGCACTTGTCATACAAAAGAGCCTGGTATAATTGAGCCAGATGACGTGCCCCACAAGTAAAATCAGCCATTCATGAAAGCTGGTCACCAGAGGCCATTTCAAACAATGCACATTTCAAAGTAATCTAAAGTAATCCCTTTTTTCTACTGATTTGGTTTCCAGGCAGTCTTAAGCACATGTGTGCAGCAAACAGGAGGCTTATTAAAACCTCATGTTATATTGGAGGCTATAATGCCATTGCCTTGTGATTGAATTCCATGTCTGTTAGTCTTCAAAGAGACGGGAAAAAAATAAATTAAATTTATATGCTTATTACACGAGTGTCATGATACGTGCAGTTTATTAGCACTTGCTAAATAATTAAGACTGAGAGAGATAATTAGATGTGCACTAGGCTCCAAGTAGGCTTCTGATATCAGATTTTTTTTATCTTTAAAGGAAGTGGCTTTCCAGCTAGAAAGTAATATAATTACTAAAAGACTCCAATTGTTTTTCAAATATAAAGACTAAATTCTGTGTATGAGGGAATCTCAGGTAATTTAAAAAATCCATTTTAAACCCACATTTTTTTGCTATAAATAGCATAATGCCCCACTTGCTAGCTTCAGTAGTGTGAGGCATTATGAAAATATACTGCACAATAACACACTGACAATTTAGCGGTTCAGTAAGTAGTCTTGCATTGGGAGATCATATCACAGAGGTGAACAGCAGCAACACAGTTTGCACATTTCTTTAAATTCCTGTTTAAATTCCCTGGCTTTAGAAACTGTGCAAGACCATAGCTTTCCGCATCTCCTCTGGGAGAAAACTCTTCATTTAAAAAGTTTCCTTTCTAGATATGTTTACTTCCCCTCAAATGTCTGTTGTCACAGGGAGGGGTTGGGGTTAAGCCATCATGGGTGTGGGTGGTCTTGAGTGGAAGCTGAGCCTAACCCAGGGCTGCTCTGGCCACTCTCCTTGCTGACTGCCCAGGGGAAGCAACAACAGCTCATGGGGACCAGAGGAGTAAGGACTGAAGGGGGAGGAACTGCCTGTATGAATCTACTCAAGTGTATGTCTGCAAACAGGGAACATCACCTGTATTTCTAGCAGAGGAACTCAAATATATTTTTAATTGCGTTGTCAGAAGATGGACTACTCAGGAACACCACAGATAGATGCCATCCCCTGGATAGCCAGGGGAGTCAGGCAGTTCTAAGTGCTTTTGGAAAACATCCTCTATTATACTACAGTGCAGAAAGTAAATTTATTTTTAGCACCAGCACTTTGTGTGTTTACATACAGTGAATATGCTCTTGTGCACCTAGGTCCACTACAGATTGCATGTGATGTCTGTTGACTTTTTCTTTAACTTTCATGTCTGGACTCCTAGCCTAATTTTTTTTTTTTTTTATATAATCCCATTATATTCTAATGAGTTTTGCTTTCAATAAGTTCAAACTGAATTTAATAGGACTACTAAGGTATGCACCAATGCCTAAGGTCCTGAGTTCTGTCTTTAAAGCAAGATCTATCCTACTAAGTTATTGCTTTCTGTCAAGCAATTTTTCCAGTCCTGGCACAGTACAAATTCTGCCTTCACTGATATACATGTAGAATATCCTTTACAGGCCAAGAAATGTGCTTTCAAATAAACTCCTTCCTGACAAACCTGTACTATAGAGAAGCCACCCTACTACTAACAGTAAACAGACAGACAAGACAAAAAATTGTATTACAAAAAAACCCCATGCTTCATATCCTCTTCCATAAAGACTTGTCACCAAGGAAGATGCATTGACTTGAGGCACTGCTGAGAACAACACCAACCTGCCATCAACCTTACTTTTAATCTCCTTTGTAATCAGGAAGCCCTTGGAGTTCCTCAAGCTCCATTTTCTGATGGTACACAAGGTAGAACCCCAGCTACCAAGAACACGGGGAACCAATGTCCACTATCACAGTAATCCTCCCAGTCCTCACCTCGCTTTCCTACAGTCCCCACTCAAGAACACACCTGAGTGTGTTCAGGGAGATTTGCAGAGTGACCTATGGCTGACTCACCACGGGAAAACTCAGAAAGTCATCTACACATTGTCCTGTCCTATCAGGTGAAAATGGTTTACTACAGGAATGGCAGCAAATATGAGCAAGGAGTACAACTGATGGATTTTACTGCCAAATCTGGTGTCTGTGACTTATCTCACCTCTGATATATGTTCTGCTCTGCAAATGAAATAAGTCTCTTGTATTCAACAGGACTGCTCAGCTCCTTGAAACAACTTCCTGCAGGGTCTTCATTCCTGTTACAATAATATTTTAAGATCTTTGGTATCTTTATTTCAGAAAACATCTAAGCATCAATGGTAAAGGAAGAAAGGCCAAAATGTAAAAAGCATCAGAATACTAGCTTTCATCTGAAAACTCGTTTCATAAAAGCCTGAAATTTGAGTCACATTTGCCTGTTCAAGGACAGAATATACCATATACAGCTTATTTGTCTGAGGAATACCAATTATTCCAGCCCAAATTCTGAAAATTTATCCTCAAAGGGCTGTTTGAAAATAATCTTCAGTCTGAGATCTGAAAGACTCAAGAATAACTTGCTGAAATTATTCTGTGAAAAACTTTATCTCAGAAAACATTTTGAAAGGATAGCACATATAAATGTACCTTTATTTTCCTAGTGAAAATGCCTGGGAAAACACTTTCTTCATCTTTCAAGTACACATACAGCTATTTCAATTTCACAGTACTGGCTTCTGTAGATGAGAGAACAGTTTTAAAGCATAGAAGATGAAGCCGAATATATTGAGGCAAACATTTTTTTGTTTCCAATGAAATGCTTTTTAAGTAAAGTTTCTATTTAGCAATGAAAAGACATGATTTTATACCATCTTTTTTTTTTAATAAATATACATAACTGTATATATTTATATATCATTAATTATAAGCCTGCTCATGAGCCAAGATTCTACTCAGATGCTCAGCACATACTGAATAATTTTTTCCTGGAGTGGTGGAGCAGGCAGTTCATCTTATGTCACAACACTGGACTTTGCATTATGCACAGAGAAGGGAAGATGGGAATGGAAATTGGTAATCATTAAGCAGAAGTTTCTGAATAATGCAGCATGGATCAGAAACGCCAAGGACTAGGATGTATAGGAAGTCACTCCCATAAAATCTAGAGGAGTTAGAGAGGCAATGAACAGGACCATAGCATTTTCTTCATTTTGTGTTGGAAGGAATTTGAGAGGCATATTATTTTACAGTTATTATTGTGGGGAATCCATCAACATTTGCTTTACTGGGTTTTTTCCCCCTAAATGTAGATAAACTGTTCTTATATGAAAGGTGTCTCATAAACTGTGTCAATAACCCAATTCAGGAATGTTTAGACCAGTAGAGAATCCACTCCTCTGTCTTTAGCAGGCTCAGCTGTGAGGTCAGACCAGGCTGTTCAGGGCTTTACCAAGTCAGGTTTGAAAGCCCCAAGGGTAGGCACTGCCCAAATGCTCTGGGGCCCTATTCCACTGCTTAACGGTTCTGAGGGTGGAATTTGCTTTTCTTTATACCCAGTCTGAACGTTTTATATTTCAAATTATGTCCATTGCCTTCTTGCCTTGCCCTCCTGGCATGCATGACTGTCAAGAATGAGGCTCTGTCTTATCAGTGACCTCTCTCTAGCTGGACCCCCCAAAGCTTCTCTTTGCTCCAGGCTGAGCAACCCTTCTCTCTCCTCTAACTTCTTCACACAGAACAAGGACTCCAGTTCCCAGGCAACTTGATGGCCACCTGCCAAACACACTCCAGTTTATTGATGTCTTTTCCCATATTGGAAACCTAGAGCTGGACATACTATTTAAGACAATCCTAGAATTTAGTATATAGTAGCAGCAAGGAGCAACATCTGTGTTTGTCATTGCCCACGAGTCTGAGACCCTTTCTATTGGCTTTCTATTCCACTTATTTCATCACTGTACACAGTTTATAAGAAATTGCTGATATTTGTCCCCCTATTTAAAATTCTTAAATGCTAAAGGCTAAATTTTGTTTCTTAGTCAAAGGAACTAGCCAAAATTTCAGGTTTTAAGGATAAAATGTCCTTTGAAATGGGCAAAAGTCTTCCAATTATTTTAGTGGTCATTTCTTCAACAGAAATGAAAGCTGATTTTAAAATTTTTTTTGGGGTTTTCTCTTCTTAATAAAAAAGTTAAAGCAGTTGGGACTTGGAGAGAAAGTACAACTTTATGTATGAGAAAAGAGAGATTTGAAATGTCCAGGCCCCATGTAAATGCAAAGAGCACAGCTGGAATGAAACAAATGATCTCACTGGTTTCTGATGAGCTGGGTGGTGTAAATGTTTCACACTAACCACACTGTACAGTCATAATACAGGAGCTAATTCATCTGCCATGAATACATTCCTGTATATGTTGTCCTTTAAAATAAACAAGCAAAAATGAGCAATTTATTGAGTTAAATGAATAGTTTTCCAGAGGGACCCCTTGTGTCCCATATGACTGATTTTAAAGTCTAAATGAAGGTAGCTTAAATGCTATATCCTCTGTCTTACTATGTGAAACAGTTACTGCTTTAAAATATGGAATTTCAATTTTTTACACTATCAACAAGTTCCAATTGTTCCTTAAAATATCATTTGGACTGCTTACTCACTTCTTGGAAGACTGCAAAACTCTAAACACAGGGCTGCAGATGGTGAATCATGACAATTTTCCAAAGTCTCTGTTGCATTGCATTTGCAAAATGTGTTTATTTCTAGATTTAATTTAAGGAATTTTGATAAAAAATTTTTAACTACAATAAAGCAGTTTTACAGGAAAAGTCTCCTAGAAAAGAAGTCAAATCATAACCAGCTCTGAATGCATTAAGTTTTGCAAATCCTTTTATTATTTAAATATCTTAAAATTTATCAAAAAATCTATTATTCTTGAGATGTCATTATGGACTGTTAACCACACAATGATTAATTTTCCCAGAGTTTTTCTACCTTAAAAATGAAGTTATAAACTTGCATTTGTCCTCATAGAATCTTCTGAAAAGTACAGGTTACTCACTGAGGCAAGCTCTGATCATGAAGTCCTACTAGTAGCTAGTCTGAGACTGAAGGTCACAGGTTTCTCAGATTAATACAGACTTGAAACAACTTCCTTCCAAAATTAAAGGTTCTTTTCATGGCTTACAGTGAAGAGTAAACAACACCTCTTGAACAGAAGTTTCAGAAAAAGTCTACAAGGAGGCCATGGCATTATCCCCACTATTTTCTGCACAAGCATTTTCCTTTGTGGCAGAAGAATTCAGAACTGAACATTAACACAGAATAATTTCTGGACTGAAAATACTCTGTAATTGGTGTTTAGTGTCCTGATGCATATCTGGAGACAGCATTTTTCACATAAAGAAAAGCACTCACACTGTTTGGTAAAACCACTTACTGTGGTGGTATGCAGACAGGCACTGAAAAAGACTTCCACATCACAGAAAGGAGGATGCCCTGATGAAACAGCATCTTCCTTCATATGTTTTTTCTTTTATTCAAGTTTATACTGTCTTTTTATAAAATTTGTGGCTCTCCTCAGCACCTCCTTTAAAATCAAGGTTGCTTTGAACAGACAATACACCCTGAATCCCCTCCCAATACTGAGGATATGGGTGACAGCACTGGCAGAGCACAGAACACAACCCTCACTCAGTCCCCTGCTTGCGTTACCCCACCTTCTTATTTTTCCATTTCATTGAAAGCACCTAGAAACTTATCTTTTCCCCAGCTTGGTATAATATGGTCAGATTATAGACATGTTTAAATTTGGTCAAAAATATACCAAACGTTTCAGGGTATGAAGAAGGAGAAAGAATCTGAAATGAAAAATGCATTGTTGCCAAAGTATTGCACGGCACAAGCTTAGGTTTCCATTATCTCCTACATTTAAAAAGCTCTGTTGACCTCTGTCAGAGGCATTTATGTTAACACTGCAATGATTTGTTAAACTCTTGCACATTTCCTCGCTTGATTTGCTTTACTAAAACTAGGCCTTTATTACAATATTGAGTTACATATTCCGCTTTTCACAGGGTAGAGCTGGGAAAGAGATATGACAAAATGTCTGAGCATTGGCATCTGTTTCCTACACCTGCTAATGTAATTTCTACGTATCTGCAAATGAAATCCTCCTGTGTTTCCAGTAACATGTATGAGCACATTTTCAGAACACCCCGTGGGCCCTGCGGGCCGTGGCCTGGAGCAGCCGGGCAGGATCTGGCCGCCTGTCCCATGCCCAGCAGCAGGGCACGAGGAGGGCACAGTGGCAGCCCCAGCTCCCTGGGGATGAGGACAGGCACAGGCCATGCTGGGAAATTTCTGGGGGGAGCCCAGGAGGTTGAAATGGAGTCCTATACTGTGGGCAGATGTGGGGAGGCCCCGGAGGGCTGGAATGGGGTCCTGGGCCATGGGCAGGGAGGTGAAGGCGCTGGAAGGTGGGCAGGAGCAGGCAGAGCCAGTGATGCCTCATGGCTGTGACACACACAGGTAGCAACAGGGTCAGTTCTAAGTGGCTGAACAAGGATCTATCTGGATGAATGAGAATCAAAACCATTGCCTATAACTTCAGGAAAGCTGCCCTAAAAGTTGTAGTGGGCAACTACATTTCCCCAGGTTGTGGGAACATTGTGACAGCTAAACCATAGAATTAGCTAGTATGTGTGCAATGGTGTAAACAACAACAACCAAGACATGTGATTCAGTAGAATGTCACAGATCACCTTTACCAGCATGATAAAGAGGAGCTTACTTATTATAAATTACCCTATCTCCTATGGTTTAACATTCAGTTCAGCAACTATGCAAAATATATACCAACAGTCGAATGATAGAGGTTTTAGCTTACAGGTGAGGACACCGTGGGAAGGCAATTTTAGGAAGCAAATAGCCGTAACGAAATAGCAAAGAGCTATTGCTAATACATTTTCTTTTTAGCGTGAAATTGCTTAAAACCAAGGCAGCTGATTGACTAGTGTGAATCAGATGGACCTCCTAGACTGCTTGATGAATGTCACAAGTTAGCATCTAATACCTGCCTAAGGCTTGAAGAACTACTCCTCAAGCCATCTGTTATGGAAATATCCTGTTGAATAGGACTTTTGGACAAATTTTAATCTGTCATTCTCTGTTTGTAAATGATATATGGAATATAACACTTCCAGTATTTTTTCATGTTTCCTTACATAATGTCTTTCATATAAATTCCTTGATTCGCCATGCAAAGAATTAGTTAATTGGCTATCACTGTTTTCAACACAATAACACTGAAACCAAAATGAAGAAAGACCAGCTTGACTACTCTGACTCCAGACTAAGCTTTTTGCATACTCCCAAATGTTAGATTCAGATGGAAAACCTTTACTTTTCAATGTGAAAATAATTTTCAATACAATTTCATGCTATGGAAAGAGAAAAACCAAAAACCACTGGAAGCCTTTTGTTTCCATTGCAGAGTGAAATGAAAAAAATCTGAATCCTTGAAAGCTACTAAACTGTCTTCCTCTGGCCATCCCTACCCTTAATGAAAGATATAATGCAGATCACGCATCCCTATAATATTAAATTACAGGAATCCTAAGTACAAGGCCTCCCTTAAAACCCAATGATATTATGACTGAGGATGTTATACCAGACAGGCTTTCCAAAACCAACACCATTCATTAACTTATTTTGGATGATGACGTGTCATGCTAGACTGGACTATGAACTTGGAACCTTGATGATCATTTAGGTAAAACTCCTTGATGATGTATTCCTGAACTTCCATTCATCAACCTTGCATTTGAGCTAATACTGTCTTACACTTAATTCATCTATTGTAAAATGATCACATACTGTTCAGAAATTATTAAGAGAAACAACAAGCTGACAATGCCATATCTGAGTGAATGTTCAAAGTAAAAGCATCATTTCACTTACTGCTCTATACTGTAGTAATGTGAGACAGACTGTGTCCTGGTTTCTTCTTGGATAGAGTTAGTTTTCTCTGCAGTAGCTGGTATAGTGTTATGTCTTGGGATTAGTACCAGAACAACGTTGAGAGCACATTGCATGTTCTCAGTTGTTGCTAAGTAATGTTTATACTAAGTCAAGGGCTTTTCATCTTCTCATGCTGAAGACAGTGAGAAGGTTGGAGGGGCACAAGAAGTTGGGAGGGGACACAGCCTGGAGAGCTGAACCCAACTGATCCAAGGAATATTCCATAACATGCAGCTTCATACCTAGTAAACACACTAGAAGGAAAGCTGGCTGGATGCTGCTGCTTGGGAACTGGCTGGATATTGGTCATCGATTGGTGAGCAATTGTGTTGTGCATCACTTGTTTTGTGTATTCTAATTCTCTTAGTATGAGGGTTAGTAGTATTATTATCCTTCTTTACAGACTCATTAACTCTCTTTATCTCAAACTACAGATTTTCTCCATTTTACTCTTTCTATTTTCTCCCCCATTCTGACGGGTAAGAGCAAGCAAGCAGCTCCATGGAGTTTAGGAACTGGCAGGGTTCAAATCATGACACTGTATTTCCTTAGTAATGTAGGGTGTGCGTTACCTTAGGAGCTAAGTAAGGGAACTTGAAAAGATTTACTGATATTTACCTATCTACTAATACAAAATTTTCAGACAAGTTTGTTTTGCAATCTTCAGCTGTGTTATGGTTCTCTGCCATATATAAATATGCAGTCATCAGACCTTCAACACTTAAATCCGCAACACTCTCTTTGAAGATGAAGTGAATTTAAATTGTATGATCTGTAGGGCATTCAGACTACAGTAATGACAATAACAGTGAGGACTAAAATGTATTTGCTGCTGTATTGTGGGCTATCTTGGTAGCTGCATCATGTTAAATGAGCATGTCACCTGTTGCAGCAAATGCAGCACATCTTGAACAACTGTAAGTTAGCACAGTTATGCCAGATGAATTTGCTGGTACCATAGCCAGGTTATTGGTTTTACTCAGCTACGTTGTTCACAGGTCCCTAGACTATGTGCTGCCACAGAGAAAATTCCTCACAACAGGCTTATACCTTAAGGAGAAACGCTGGCATTTGAGCAGTAGTCACCATCTGTTGGGGTTTTGGTTCATTACTGGCACAGGCACAGGTAAGATGTCCTCTTCCATTCCACTATTGTATTTGAGGCTATCTAACAATATCAACTCACATCTGAACCTAATTTTTCTCAAGCACCTTTCCCCTGCCCTGGAGGAGGAAAGGAGGCGTAAAATGACTGTCAGCATAGAGGTAGGGTTCCTTACCAGAAAGAAAGCAGTATCTCACGTAGGAAGAACCAGTAGTGGCTATTCCGGTGAAAATGTTTGTTAAGTATCATTTCCCAAGTCTTATCCGTACATGTGACACACAAAAGTTCAGTAAAAGGAAACTTTTTTGATCAATAATCAAAGTATTTTCTACTTCCACAACCAGCTATTACTGATGTTGTCATCTGTGCTGACAGTGTAGTGTCTCTCTCAATTTGGGAATTATTCTGTCTTGAAATAGCCAGTAGTTATGATTCTTGCTATTTTTCTTGTTCTTTTTATTAACCAACCTTCTAGAAAATTACATTGACAGCTGAAGATGGGATACATGCATTAGTAAACATGCAGCCTTCTTTATTTACAAAGCTTTCCTCAATTCTGCAACTTTCCTCAGATGCTAGCTGGTTATGTATTCAGTGAATAGTTCCTGCCTTTTCCATTCCTCCAAGAAAATCATAAGCACATCAAAGCTGTTGTCGATAAGGAATTAGCAAGGAATCTCCCTGTGGAGGGTCTCTCAGTCTATGAATACTACTAATAAGGTAATAAGTATGAGAGTTTCCTCAATATGTAATTGCTTACTCTTCATCCCAGCAGGTTTTTCTTTACCTAATCATCAGCAAAATAACCCATGTAAATCACAGAATAGTCTAGTTGTTTGATCAGTCCCTTTCTTTGTGTTAGCCCTTTGATATTTAACCTCCCATTTCAGCCAGCCTTACAAGGATGTTTTCCAGAGAAACAGTATGTCTCATTGGATGCTATATTAATCATTTGGAGAGAAGGTGCATGTTGCTAGGCTGGCAGTAAGTGTATGCATGTGAAAGCAGGACCAGTCGTGAGTCACAGTGAGTTTCTTCTGCAACAGACGAAGAGCCCTTCATCTTTATTGACCTAGGGAGCAGGTCAGATATGATGGCTGCTGTAACAAAGACATTTCTTCAATGCAAAAATGCCTTTGCAGTCACACCACCTAATCAGTCTGAAAATCTCAATTTTATTTGTCCTTAAAATACTTCAAGATAACAGCACAATATGACTGACATGCTAGAGGGAAGGCTAGTACTCAATCTTTTCCAAGCTATGACAGACATGCAAATTAAATCATCCTGGAGATTGTAAGCCTTTTAGCAAACTCTTAAGTAACTTTTCACCTACTAACTAAAACAACAGCTAGCTCCAGAAGAAATAACTTCACCAGATAAATAAAACACTTTGTTTCTGTTACAAAAAAAACCAAACCAAACCAAAACAAACAAACCTAAACAAAAACCCAAGGAATCCCCCAAAGAACTATAAAAAATTGTGGTAGGCAATGGGCTTATAGTGTCTCTTTTTACTCTGCAAGATTTTTTTTTTTTTTTTTACCCAGCTTGTAAGAGAGCAAGCAAATTGCATACTAAGTACAGCATATTTCCCCGTTATTTTCTATGATCAAGCACATGACAGTGAATTGTGTGCTAGTGGATGCTGAAAAGTAGTAACTTAGGACCAACTTGGATTCAGGGAAGGGATAAAAACTTTCATGTGAACTGCAACAAAAGAAGGATAATACTTTCACCATTTTCCTATCCTAGGGTACTTTCTCCAGCCTTATCTGAAGAATAAAACTTCTAAGGTCACCGTAATGAAAAATTAATACCCTGACACCTATGTATGTGTAATGTTGGAGGCAAAAACTTAATACTTAAAAAAATTAAAATTTCATTTAATATGACAATTTCAAAAGAAGAAAAATGTAAGATAGTGAATGAACTTTTCAACACCACAATACGATCGTACCTACAGAGATACATGACTCTGTAAAACTGCTCAGAGATTAAGGTTTGTAAGTTGTGTGGCAAATATTATAGGGATCTTAGTTTCTATCCTGTTTCATGGGATGAAAAGGAGCGTTTAACTGCTTGGCTCCTGCTGTTTTTGAATGAAAATCCAATGCTTCATTAATATTTATCCCTTTTTCTTCTAACCCTACATACTCTCTTTTGGGAGTTTCAGGAAAACCAGCAATTATCACATCAAAGGTCATCAGTCCACCAGGGAAACTTCAATCCTTAACTGGTGGAGAATTGCTGCAGCTTTTGCAAACATCTCAGATCAGGCGAGCAAGTGTTTTCCCTCCTCCCTTCCCTCCTGTGACTCTTGTTGGTTTTATTTAATCAGCTTAGAAGACCTCCTTAGTTTTCCTGTGATGCCATACACTATCCTAGACATCAAAAAGATTTTTATACTGCTGTTATATTTATACAGAGGGAATAAAAGAACAGCAATGATGATTTAACTGTGATGCACAAGAGATCCAGTCTGACACAGACTGAAAGACTCTGCTTAGATTTTCCAAACTATGTTTTTGTTAGGATCTGTTCTGAAATTATTTGCAATACTTCTGCTTACTTCAATAGCAACAGTAGCATTAAAGAAAGAAGACAGTCCATCCAGATGAAAATGACAGAGATGTTCAATGTACTGCACAGCAGAAATCAGAAGAACTACTGAGAAATGAAGACTCTGCTCCTGCCAACAGCAAGTGTTATATAAAATAGATATCAGTCAAATACCCAAGATAAATCAAGAAACTGTTTTCAAAATATTATTCTTTAAAAAATAATAAATTCTGTGTTCATATTACTTATCTTTTGGTTTCCTAGCCTCTAGGACTGTGCATTTTGAAAGTATTTTTGGCAACCCTAGATACTAAAATGTTCCTATTTCTTTCTTCCAAATGAGAGATAAGTTTTCCTAGAATCATATGATGCCAAAAAATGAGATGTCTGATAAAGGAGAATGAGCTGGCAATGCTAAAAACATGCTTTCTTCAGGACTGGGGAAGACAGATCTGATGAGCACAATGGGAAAGGCACCACATTTGTCTGTGTTTTCAACCTCACTGGAGAATGGATGACCAAACATCATTAATTCTGAGTATTATTTTTTTTGACTCTTGTATGTTTGCACATACAAGGTATGTAGGTATGTACGAGTCTCGATGTTAATCAAAACATATCTTCACTGTCATGTAGCCTGCTAGCTTGGGCAACTTACCTCTGCTAAAAAAATCATTCAGTGCTTAAAAAAATAATAAAAATAAATTTAAAAACATCAATCAGCAAAACTGTCAGGGAATACTGCTCCACTTTGTTTGAAGTATCATTTCTTCTGACTACTGTTTCTCCCTCTGATTCTTTGTACAAATCCTGTAGTCAAGTCACTTCAAGTAAGTCTTTTCTACTTTTATGTGACGTTGTGCAGGGAATTTGCTTTCAAGATATTGTCAAGCAAATCTGAATAATTTTATCCAATTTACTTTTTTAATGTAATTAGTTAGTTGGTTTAGTTAAAAATTTAATCCATCCTCCTCAGTGCCTCCCTTAATGACCAAGAACCAGAGGGAACACTCCCACATACCAAGCAAAACCAGCTGCATGTTTCTGAATCATGGTTTTCACTTTGATAGAATTGACAGGTTTTAATTCCATGTTTCTTTACTTTACAATAAAAGCTAATCTCACATCTAAGACAGCGGGAAGTCACATAAGAAGCCACAGAACCATATGAATCTGAAATTGCAGCCATTCTCTGCTCTGCAGCCATCTTATCAAGACATGGGCATGTATGTACCTCCTGCATGAGAGAGTTCCCTCTTCGTGAAACTCTGTCAGTGAAGATTCTGTCCTTGTACTCACTTTGATAGGGCAGAAGGGGAGAAATGGGAAACAGGCAGAAGAATTGTTTTTTCTCCCAGACAAAAGAAAGCTGCTTACTGTGTGCTGGCAAGGCTGGGAATAATTGTATTGCTACTACAGCTTTACATCACATAATTGCCTTAAGTTCCTTGGACACCTTGTTAATGCAGGGCCTCCTCTACAGTTAATGTGCTTGAAGTGAATATAGTAATGTGTTTTTACTGTTCTTTTGTATTACTGCACCTAGTCCTTGGGTATTTAAGGGTTCAGTGAGGTTGGCATTGCAGTTGGCACCAAGTAAACTCAAGAATCAGCTATATTTTGTATATTTTGTATATAAAGTGGACTTTGTTAAAAAGTGACATGAAACCATTGAGCATTTGGTTTGTTCAAATATCTAAAGTGACTAAACATTTCAATTTGATATCAGAACATGAATATTTTCACAGCAAAATATAGTGTGTTGAGGAATTTTGCCTATGGCTATGGCATGAATGAAGTAAATCATCCCCTAAAAAAAGACACATTTCTTCAATCTTCCATTGACCATGTAAAATAAAGGACTTGGTATAGTATACTAGTGAGCTTTCATTTGAGTACTGAAATTTTATTGTTTTATTATTAGTACATTTGGCCACACTGGTATTATCAGCTTCTTAATTCCTAGTTAATCTGTTTTTAGCTCTGCTAACTTTGGTACAATTCAGATAGATTTGACAGAGTAGAAAGAAGCTGCAGAAGCAGCTGAAAGAGTTTCACTCCAGCGGACTGAAAGTTCACTCAGGTGAGCTGAAAGGAGTTTTCCAGGTAGGAAACCATTGGACAGAGACAAGGGACACACCAAGGGTCTGTCAAGCGAAGGCTAAACATGCTGAACTGCCCTTAAGTTAGATCCTTAAAGATGAAAATGACAGTTGAAAACACAAAGGCTTTTTAAAAAAGTTTCTGCTGTTAAAACAGCGACACTATTCCTCTTGGATAAAAATACAGTATGGATATAAAAACCCTTGTCCCATCAAAGCTCAGCTGAAGCACTGTATCATGTATAGCTATGAGTTGTTAGAAACACACTGAGGGTCTGAAGCTGCTGCAGAACTTTCAGCTCCAGGACAGTTGCAGAAAGGATGTGCTAACAAAGCTGCTCTAGATGCTGTGATAAGCACTGAATTTAATTTACAAAGAAATGGTTCTGAGCATTGTACCCAACAGATAATCTGTTTTCCCGAATTACAGTTCTGCAACAGGGACAGCTTGAAGAGAGATTAGTTTGCTAGTTACATACATACACTTAAAACTTCTGAAGCTTTAGGGAAAGATGTGTTTTCATGAAAGAGGTTTTCTATTTCCAACAGGCTGAGGAAATCCAATTGAAGAATACAATATCTGGATTACATCCCTGTAAGGACAAACATACATTGTGTTTTGCATTTTAAGTTACAGTGTGTCTACATGCTACCACAATCACAGTGAAATAAAAGCTTCATATGAAATACAGCATTTTTACTTGCTGGCCCCAGGTACTGCATATTGCAAGACTGCTGCTTATGTAGACACAAGGCTGTGACTAACTGATGATTAATTAGCTTAACTTACACTCTCATCAAGTTCATTACTTTCCTAAGTAATTTCTTAAATGACTTAGCTCATGTAGGCAAACTTGGGCAATTATTGACATAGTTCAAATTATTAAACACTTGTAGCAGAAAGGCTCAAAGAAATACAGTCAAACTGAAGTTTTACCAAATGTGAAGTTTTCTCTGGGGTCACAGGCAACGGATTTTTCTGGCTCCACAAAGCTTTCAGAATCTGTTCCACATGGTGTGTCTTTGGCCCTTGTTTTGATAAGGAAAGATTGAGGGACTTGCCCAGGCAATTAGCAAGGCATGGTTGGAACTACCTGTATTTATGGCAGTTCCCAATGCATTTAACAGGCAATACTGACAGTAATTCCCTTCTCAGTTTAAGCAGTGCCTTAATTCTGCCACTGCTTACATTAAATGCTAGAAAGTTTGGATCAAAATCTTGACTACAGTTATGATCTAGAAATACTTTCTGTATGTGATTGTTACCATCTGGGTGAACAGCTTTCTATTTTGTCAAATACCACTCACAAGTGGACTGACCAGACTGTACTCCAGTGAAGAACAGGACCATCCCAATTTAACTCCCATCCTGCTTTCAAATTGTGAGGCTCAAGTTGCTATAGAAATCAAAAATATTTGCAGCCTATAAAAAGATATTCTTCAGCACAATTAAGATATGGTTACATTTTCTCTAGTTATGTGCCAGTCTTGCCCGTGTATCTCAGTTTTCCATTGTCTAACAGAATGTTTGAGGTTTCTGGTGTCATTTATACACAAGCTGATGTTACAGTTTTAGAACCTCTGCTACTTGAAATAGGACCTTTAAAGGAAAAGTAAAAATATTGAAATTAGCATAAAGTCATAAAGAATCTAATGGAATGATCCAAAAGTTTATTGTTCAGAATTCTCTGCTCTTGACAAAATAAAATCAAGGGCCTCTAGGAATAAATTTATTGGAAGTGTCAGCCTAGGATTGATGCAATGAAGTCTTCTGATGTGAAGCACATTTTAAAGATGAATAGGTATCTTTAAAATGGATTGCCTTTTCATAACCTAAAAATATCTATCCCATTAAAATTAAATAAGCACTAAAATTTCCTCAATCTATAGCTGTCTAGAGTTGACTTTTTTGATTGAACAAAAGTCCATGCAACTCCTCCTGTCACTTCAAAAAAGATGTTAGTTGAAAATTTAAAAAATAAAATAATTTAAAATGTTAAAAATATATTTCTGAAACAGGACAAAACTCTCTGAAATCTTGTAGCACTGTGCCTCCTCTAATAAATCACAAATTCCTCTTCTAGAAAAATGGATGACGGTTCAGAAGCGATTGCTTCAGTCCCTCCCTGACAGACCCCCTGTCATCTGTCAGATGAATTGCCACCAGAGCCAGCTCCACTATGGGTTTGGCAGAGCAGCATTGAGCCAAAATTAATAAACCCCAGTCTGGAGGCCTGTGGGCCCGCCTAGGGGACTTCCTGGGTCTATGCCTTGGAAGAATGTCCCCTAGACCTTAACCCTCCCTTTGGATGCCCTCTTTAACTGACAGGTTGTCAGTCAACCCCATCACCACAGCCCCTGCTGGCCCATTGGCCGTCACTTCCCTTTATATGACCTTATTTGGTCAGGTTTCTAGCAGTTTCTCTGCTCTTTGTAACCCCATTGGTTTCTACCCCTGTCCATATACCCTTGTGTTGCCCTATTGGTCATTGTACACCCTTCTCCCACCCACACCTCTTGGTGATTGGTTGCTACTATCAGCTCCACCCCTTCTACACACATAAGAAACTGGGCCCTCGAACAGTCGCTGCCTTTTTCCTTTGGACTCTTTCAGTGTGGTTGTAATAAAACCCACTGGATTTCTCCAAAGGCCCTTCCTGTCCTCTGTTGTCAGCAAGCTACCTGTGGTGCGTGTGTGGGTGTGACTGCTGTGCTTCAGCCCGAGTGCCTTCCTCTGGGAGACGCTGTCAGGAGTTTGCAGCGAGTCACCACTGACCCACACTGCAACACCCCAGCTGGGTACAGGTCAACACAACCAGTCTCTGCGCGTTCCAGGGAGCTGGTTTACTATGGAGTCAGAGAAGATTTATATGGGCTTATTCTCTCCAGTTCTGTGTAAAGCAGATGCACTGATTATAGAGTTTAAATGCTCCTGGAAGGACTTTAGATATATTCATGCAGCTCTCTGCTTCAGCTGGTATCTGTGGCATGAATAATCTGCAACACAGGGATAATTAAGTGCTAACTGTATCCTGCTTCTGAATGGGGGCACAACCAACATACCTAGTGAGGCAGTGCTGAGACAGAAAAATTTAAGAGCCTTGAGCTGAGAAGAAATTCCAACCCTTTTTTATTTCCAGGCTGTCAGCAACTTGTTTTGCACAGAAAAACAAGACTGTATCTTGTTATTTAAAGGAAGGTCAGAGAGTCAGATTCACCTTCATGCATGGGATCAGGCATGAAAATCTATGAATAACTTCAGGTGTGTTTTGACCTCTTCTTAGTGCTCCATAGGTCTTGGGCTGAGCCTCTTTCATGGTTTGAACATGGCCCTGAGGCCTCCATCATATGTAGTACTAAACAACTTCTGAGTGTTCTTACTTTATGGTACTTATCATTATTTGGAATTGTTCAAACTTTACAGGACTAGCTCTCTAACTTCTGTTTTTAATATTTTCATTGGAAATGAGTAAGTGTAATTGACTTAATGGGAATTAGCATTACTAAATGCTTACTGATCACCCTGAATACCTTAAATATGAAAAGAATAATCTAGAGTTACTTGCCTCAGGAATACAGCATATATGTCCCTCCTGTGATAGGTAAATAAATGTAAGTTAACCATACACTGGATTTTAATTACACCTGATGGCTACATAACAGAATAGAAATTTATTCATGTTAAAATCACAACAGTTTTAATCCAGTCACTGTCTGCTTCACACATACATCTGCATCTACTTAAGTGATTTTGCGGGATGGGATTCACCTGCACGGCAGACATCAAGATTTAATTCTCAAAATGTTGGTAGGTGTTTAAGCTCTTATGACAATTAGAGGACAATCTAGCCTGTACAGTTAGGGGAACCTGTAAATTATTTCACTGTCCAGGTGCAGCTCTCCGAGCTCCACTGGCTTTATTGACTCTAATGCTATTGCCTATAATGGGAGTCCAGATATTCATATCGTAGCATCTACGTACAATTATTGTACAAGTACAAAAGTGACAAGAGGAAGAAGATTAAATAGTCACACTGGGGACAGTTTCATAAATTTTCATGATTTCCCAGATTGTGTCTGGGGAAGCAGTGATTGTCACTGCAAAACAAGGCTAGAAATGACACTTATGTCTGCATCTACATCTACTTACAGGCACACACACATACATGCTCTATATTCTTTTCTTATGCATGCATTTAAAACTTAGTACAATTATTTTCTCATAAGGTGAGAGAAAACATATTAATGATTTGCAGTCTGCAGTTCAGATGAAAAATACAGGCTTGTATTCAGAAGCAAAAATTGTAACCCTGAATTTTGTCAATACAAGCAAATAAAATGCTGTTGCCTTTGGAAGAGTGACACTGACATAAGACTACACTTGAAGTACTAAAAATATTTACTTACTGCTTTTCCTTATGATTTAGGGAAGCTGTGCCTGAGTACCCAATGCTACTGTGAATGAAATCGTGGCCAGTTTTGTCCTCTAATATTTTTTTACTTTCTCCTGAAGCCTAATAGATCTCGATGGTTGTCTGTTCCCCTTTCTGTGCTCAGCTGTGCTAAGCAGGCTCAGGGAGATGTCCAGATCCCAAATTTTGCTATGAAAAGCTTGAGGGCAAACTATATGGCATTTTCAGTTGTATTTAGTCTCATCTTTTTGCTACTTAGATTTCTTTTTGCCAGTTTTACACCTTCTGTAACTTTCTTCAGAGATAAAAGTGCAACTAAGAAGAGAATGAAACAGAAAAGACTCAGAGAAGTGTTTAAAGTTATGGAAACTTCGTTACAAAAAAATGTAACTAAAGAAAGAGAGAAAGGAGGCAGTGAAACAAATGGCACAGATGTGAGAAAGGCATGTCCATGTACAAGTCGGTGCTGATTAAGCTAATCAGGTTCAGTTAAATCCTTTATAGGCACTTCTAGGAACTGTGACACATGCACAAACAAATTAACAATCTCTGTCAGTACTTGGGTCACTATAGCATGAACCAATGTGCTTTTCAGCAAGTACACAACAAATCACATCAGTGCCCTTTCAGAGAAACTTAGGGGCTTAACTTCACAAGAGCAATTAAAATAATCCATACCTATCGTGCTGCACAGCTTAAGATACCTCATGTTCTTTGGAGACCTAACGCTGGGCTTCTGGGTCTGCTCAGTTGTCACCCTGTCTGTGTTGCACTAATTGCTTGAGATCCTGCTTTTTAGCTAAAGCTGTTTGGGAGATGCAAAACAGGCATAATTCTCCAAAGGACTCCAATTTGTGAGGCACACACTATTAATGGAAAATTCATGGGATGCTGGGGATCCATCAGAAACTGGAAGTCTCAATTTCAAGGGCTCCTCTTCATAATGACATCTGGAGCTCCAGCTCCAGTCCCAGGAGTATTCCTCAGTCACCAAGCAATGGTGACAAGAGGTTAAATACACCTCTCCTAGGAAAGCTGGTCCAGGCAAGATCCATATCCTGGGGAGCAGGAGGAGGGGGGCATGCTTAATTTTGCAGGTTGGATCACTTGATGTGGTGATGGACTGCTGGCATGCTTAAGAGATTTCTGCTTCTTATCAAACAAAAATTTTGGGCTAATGTAGAAAAAGCCTAAGAGCAAGTGCTGAGACTGAGGAGATGACTTCAGGCTCCAAGCATCTGTTTCTCAGAGAAGACTAACTGTATCTGTGTTTGTGCAAGAGACAGCTATCTGGGGGATCCATCCCCTTGTCATCCACTATAAGCTGTTATCATTTCCCCTTCCTCCCACATCTCATGCTGGGAAGAAAAAAAAAACCTACCCCACAGATTGTAGGTGTCAGATAATACTTAACAAATTCTGTTCCCAAAGCATTCTAACCTAAAGTCCCTTTATTGCCTTTTGCCTTATAGAACAAAACTTTTCTCAAAGCACTCTTCACCACTCCAAGGCACAGGAGAAGTCGTGTACTCTGTGACTGTTTGGGAAGTTTCTTCTGAGTGGCTTAATGTATTTTCTGATTACCTGTTAGAGATGACTCACAACACTGTGTAAATCTTGGTATTGTTACACGACTTATTTTGTCACTCATCAACCCAGGAAGGAGCCAGGAAAACAGCACTTCAGCTCTGCTCCTGAGTTTCAGCTATTTGATCAGGTTTCGTTCCTTAAGACTGGTGCTTGCAAAGTTTCACAAAAGCTGTTATTTTTTATAACTGTAATAGTTTGACCTATCATACCTAAACATATTTTTTAAAAAGTGTTCTTAGAGCTAAATATATAAATGATTCTTTCTTTTTCTGATCAAGAAGAAATTTTCCACCTATGCAGAAATTGTTTGCTATTTAGCTAAGGGCATAAACATTCCTTTGGGAGGTCTAAACTAAATGAAGCTATAGATTTCAGAGCTGGAGGTTTAATAATTCCTTCAGCTGTATGCTCAAAGGCACAGGGCCCTCTTGGGCAGAGGCCACACTTTGCCAAATTCATTGAATGAAAGCTAAAAAGGCCCTGATCCACTCAAACACAGAAAAAACTTGTCATTACTTGCACTGTCAATACCTGAAAACATGTGACCTTTGCTGCTGGCAGAGTAACATCTTCTAGCCCAGAGGTACATCAAATGAGCTTAACACAGAGTCAGTTTGACACTAACATTAATCTAGGGCTTGTGGACTTAGGAGAATCACAAATTTTCTTTTATAACTTGAAGCAGATCAAACATTTCTCTTTATCAAAATAGTTTTTGAGTTTTGTCTGTACTTTCAACGGCATATATTATTCTCCTGCTCATTAACCCCTTGTTTAGTTTGTTAGCATGCATAAAATTGCACATCACTGAAATGGGTACATTTCAATGATGGGTGAAATAATCCCTCTTGTTTTCTTCATATAGTGAAGTAACAGTGCAACATGAAAATGTTTTACTTTATTTATACTTACAGAATTTATTATTTATTTATACAATTGTCTACAAAAAGAAAAAAAAAACCAAAACCCAGACAGTGAAACATTAGAGCCAGAAATCTCTTATGCTGTTTTTAGACAGAAAGTGCACCTATTTCACGTTTGCATTTAAAAACTGATCTATAGAACTACTTTGCCACTATTCAGTATACTGATCAAGAATGCTCACAAACTATTACCCTGCACTGAAAATTCAATTTGCAAAGTGATGTTTTATTAATCAGCAATATTTGTTTAATGAATAGCAAATTTAGAACTAATGCAAGATCAAAATCAGAAGAGAAGTCCTCCAAAGATAGATGTCTCGTTCAGCTGTTATAATGGTGATAATCCAATAAGTAACTCTATATAGGACATCTAAAGTTTGGAAGCAGAAAACTTTTTCTGCAGAAATATGTCTAATGTAGCCTATCTACCTTCAGTAGTAGTGATTTTTAAGATAGAAATTACATTTGTAAACTCGCTTGCAGGAGCTGTATAGCTTTAAAAGCATCACTGTAACCACCCTGAACCACGAAAGTCATGGAACCTTTATGATACTGGTCACATGACAGAGTTGCACATTAATGAATATCACCACAAATTTTTCAGAAGTCAGTAGAACAGTAGAGCTATTCTACCTTTGATACGTTCCTGGAATGAGACAGATCCACTCAGCTCTCTTACCACCATTTTTTCCGCCTATAAATATTGCTGTATTGTCTGTTTTAGTTAAAATACTTGGAGTTAATAGTTAGATCTTTGTCAATGCTGTATTTCAGCATCATGCTTGACCTTAACCTCTCTTTATTTTAATCCCAGCCTATGTTGTGTGTGTGATACTATATTCCAATATTCACATTGGAAGAAAAGTCTCAACAGACCCAGCAGAAAATTGCCATGCACCCGAGAATCAGATCATGCATTCTGAAGTTGGTACTATAGCAATTGGTATTAGATAGAAGGAAAAATAAAAATCACCGCTTCCACCCCAAAATATTCTTAAAATACATATCTTCTTTTATATGGTTAAAAAATCATGGTCCTGATGAGTACTTTGAGGCATAAAATACATCCACTATATTCTAAACAAGACAGAATATAATCCTTCTGGAATTTTAAGTGTAACCTAAGCATTAGGCTGTGCAAACAGGGATATTTATGAATTTATCTAAATCACAACTGAAATTCCAAGTCTAAGCTTTCACAGAAAAACTGTTTTCTTTTGTTGTCTTATGACATTCTGGATTATTTCAATAGTTATGTGGATTTTTAAATATTCAGGAACACACAATGTACATGATGGATTAATTTGGTACCATTTAAACAACGAAGTAGGGAAGGCCTGCTACCTAAAAAAAAAAGTTAATGTGTGTATAAGAATCTAAAAATGCTGGTAAAGAATGTTTTCATTTCAGTTACAATTACTGTGTGATCATATCTTTATTTGCTTTCAATTTGTTGCTTGGTTGAACATTGTCACTCAGTCATGTCTCTGGCTATTTATAAATATAAATTTAGTGGCTATAAAGACCTACTTTGTTAATCAGTGTTTATATTTTATTGCCTTAGTCATCTTAACTTACATCTCACAGGATTTCAAAATCCCATAGAAGCTCTGATCACTGAGGGGTCTGAGAACGCCTTCAGTGGGAACTGCTGTGGCCTGCAGCTTCCAGGATCAGTTCCTGGAGATAAATATGCTCCCTGTGTGATACGTAGCTGTTGAGCCATGAAGCCTGGGATTTCTCTGTGGCATTTATGAGCATCACATTACTGCATTACCCAAGCACTTCACAATCTTAAATGTATCTGTCCTGTGAGGTGGTGAAGCAATGTTTTCCCTGTGGCATTGGCTGTAGCACTGTCACACAGGAAGTCTTGCCCAGAGCAAGAAGGTGGAACTAGATTCCTCTAAATACCAGCTTATCCAACTAACTAGGGCACCAGTTTTCTCACTGCAATGTAGCATCAAAGAAGCTGAGGAGGGGATGATATCTTATTTAGAGAGCCTTGTACATACACCTCTCACTCCTCTGTACATACTCTTATATATTAGGAACCACAAAACTGGCTGGAAACCAATTAATTTTTCTTCCACATGAGGAATAAAGTGTGAAACATGGTTGAATTCTTCCCCAGAAGTAATCTGTTCCTAAGGTGAGAGCCTGCACTTCACTTGTACCTGATCTAATCTACTGTTCCTCTGACTTCTGAAAAGACACAAACCTACTCCTACTACATGTGACAATAATAAGCCATTTTCTTCTTCCTTCTGGGAACAGATTGAGGAGGCAGTAGGGAAAATGATTACAACTTGAGGCAACAGTAAGATATTTTGTCTTGTATCTGTAAAACTGCAAGGGAACAACAAATGCTGGAAAGTTTTACCATTAGTGTTTCTTGGCCCTGAGTCAGTAAGCTGCTTCACTGTTATGTCAATAGCAAATATACATATATAAACTCATGTCCAAAT
This sequence comes from Cettia cetti, assembly GCA_013401135.1. Taxonomy (NCBI): domain Eukaryota; kingdom Metazoa; phylum Chordata; class Aves; order Passeriformes; family Sylviidae; genus Cettia; species Cettia cetti. The sequence continues at coordinate 44,152 of VZUI01043421.1, read as the reverse complement.
ACTTTTCTCTCTTCAAGTAGATTTAAGCAGTTGCAGATATATAATTTTTTTTTCTGGATGTCCAAAAAAAGACCTCTCTGAAGAAATGTCAGGTTTACCCATATACCTCACTCAAAAAGTATTTACAGTTTTAATTTTAATCTCATCACTTATGTGACCTTCGGCAGTTTTGCTTGTTTGCATGGTTTTGCTTTAACAGTTTTCTTCTGTCATTTTGGTCTTAATACGTAAAATCACAAAAGAGTTTCCTTTCTGATATTCTTTTCTTCCTTTCCCAGACTATATCATATGATCTACTTCCCATGTGAATCTCATGAAGATCAACAAGGACAAGTGCAAGCTCCTGCATGTGGATCAAGCACAAATATGGACAGGGCTGGGAAAGGATTGAGAGCAAAATGTTGGTTAACAAGAAGTTCAGGATAACCGAGCAATGCACACTTAGAGCCCAGAAATCCAACTGTACACTGGGCTGCATCAAAAAGAGAGTGACCAGGTTGAGGGAGGTGATTTCACCTCTCTACTCCACTCTTGTGAAATCCCACTCGGAGTGCCACATCCAGCTCTTGGTGTTCTCAACACAAGAAGGACATTGAACTGTTAAAGCACATCCACAGGAGGGCCATTAAGATGAAGAGAGGGCTGGAGCACCTCTCCTCTGAAGACAGGCTGAGACAGTTGGGGTTGTTCAAGCTGGAGAAGAAAATGCCCCAGGGAGACCTTAGGACAGCCTTTCAGTACTGACGAGCAGGAGGGGGACATTTTAGAGAGACATGTAGGGATAGAACAAGGGGGGATGGCTTTAAAAGACAAAAGGACCAGTTTAGATTAGATATTAGGAAGAAATTCTTCTCCATGAAGGTGGTAAGGCACCGGAACAGGTCACCCAGAGAAGATGTGGATGCCTTATCTATGGAAGAGATAGGTCAGCTTGGATGGGGCACTGAGCAACCTGGTCTAGTGGAAGGTGCCACTGCACAGGGTGGGGTTTTGGATCTCGATGATCTTTAAGGTGTCTTCCAACCCAAACCATTCTATGACTATAATAATTAAAATCAGAATTATTTTATAGGGCTACTTTGCATTTTTGCAAGAAGAACATTGAGATACTTCTGGTCAAGTTACTGGCAGTAGAAGCGTATGGCTGAAAAAAATCCCACTTCTTAAATGTTTGTCTGATGGGAAATATTTGGGACGGGGTAGAGGAAGTAACCACACACACAATTCTTCCACAAAATCCACCTTAAAATAATTTTCTACCTGAAACATTAGAAGTATTTTTATCAGACTATGCATGTCTTATTTTGGTGCCCTTGCATGGTTATATTTCTCCAGTAAGTAATGACTGATACTCCACAGGAAGGAAGTGACTTGGCTCTAACAGGAAAAAAACACTACCTTAATGTAGGAAAAGGTCCATAAATACTTCCAGAGACTAGCAATTTGACAGCTTGATCTTGAAATCCTAAGAGTAAACTTAGGAAAAAGTTTGTGCCTTCATTTTGGTGCAGGTTGGAAAGGAAGCTATTTGGCTCTCTTTTACTCTTGCCCGTGTCTCCGTTGCCAAGCTCACTGAGCACACTGCCCACCAAACTGCCGACCGCCTGTTCCTCATTAAGGCATGCAGCGCAGAGAAACATGCCAGTGAGAAAACCAACGAAGCAACATAATCAGCAGCTGAGAAGCCCTTCCCACTAAGTAGCAGGAGGAAACGAAGGAGAAAAACCTCATCCTTTCTCTTTGCATCTCTACTGGTGTGAACTAATTTAATAGGGATGAGCAGCCACAAAGGCAAACAAGTTAAGTGACATGTGGTAGGTTACAGATACACTAAAAACTAAGCCAAGAATCTTCATTTTCACAGCTTCTAAAGGGAAAACTCCAAGATCACAGACCTTCTACTGTATTGACAGTATGTATAAAAACTCTCTAGATCTTAATCAACACTGTATATAGAAAAACATGGGAAAGGCTTGTGTGTGAGAGTGATGGGAAAGAAAAAACAAATGAAAAGGTTGTTGTTTACCAGGTCAGATCAGAAATGTGTTGTAGGCAAGAAAGTCACATAATGGAGAGGAAAAGAAGGGGCAAATTCGTGTATTTTTCTAATATCTCATTTTATCAGATGTAAGTATTGTAGTTAGAAATCATTTACTCTTATGCATTTAGGGGGAAATGCCCCTTATCTTTCAGCTAATAATCCCCTTCTACGTAATTCACTTTTTCTAACTGAGAAACTTGACAAAATGAGAGGAAAAAGAATCAGTTCTGTTGGCAAAAGTGGAATATGCTACTCAGAGAACTAAGGCCGCTGATGGTAGAATCACACAGGTGGTATGCAGAAGTGACTAGCTGCTTGTTGGCAGATAATCTTTCTGTGCGTGCATGTCTGACCTTGTATGGGCATGCAATACAGAGATGCACCTCTGTGTTAGAAGACTTTTCCTAAAGAACCTCCATAGTTTTGGTAGGTATTTCTTTGTGACCTTTTAGCAGGAGAGAAAGAAAAAGCCTCTAGACAAGGAGATGAAGACACTTGACAATATTCTGGCTAGAGAAAAACTGATTACAGATTCAGCACAACTTAGCTGCACCCCGTGTAGACAAATAATAACAACAAAGTATCACAGCCCAGAGGAAGGAACCCTGTGAAAAGACTGTAGCTCTGCTGTACACCTGCAAGCAAGATTCTCAGCGATACCTTGCTGATGGGCCCTCAGTGCGCACACAGTAGAATGGAGAGTGATGCAGTGAACTGCAGGAAAATGTTACATGCTCTAATACTCTATGTGTCTGTTCCTTAGCTTCCCAGACTCTCCTAGCAAAATACTGACTGTTGGGAATTTTCTGAATTATGCTGTGAGAACTATCTGGCCTCCACCCAGGTTTCTCTTGGAGACACTGCTGGTCAGCTCCTTAGTCTTGACCTCATGCAGACTCAGTCTCTGAAGTCCTCTAACTTGCAAGCCTCTCCAGCTCCCATTTCAAGATCATGCTCATTTCAGATGGACTGTAATGGGTTTTTCAAGCTCTCTCACTTCCAAAAATAAATTGGGAACTCGATATATGTATTGGGAACTGGGGCTGGGATACACGTGTGGGCAGTAATGAAGCTACATTTCTAAAAAATCTGACCCCCAGGGTTCAGTTGAATTCAACTTATCTGAAGTTGGCTCCTGGAATGTCAATAGATAATGTGCCAGGAAAGTCTTTGCACTGAGAGTGTCATTAATAGATTATATACATAAGAGACATGATTTTTAAGCTTCAGGTCAAAAAATTGCCTTCACATTTTTCTTGGGACTTTCCAACTATTTTATCCATGGTGCAAGTGATAACACTTTACTTCATAACAAATATTCTAGAGGAATTCCTAATACTGACAAATATGAATTACATTTATGTACATTCATAATTATAGGTTCCTTGTATGAGACACTATGACCCTAAATCTGTAGAGAAAAGGTATGTTTATAAACTTTTCTTGTAACAGCAGATGATGTAGTCAATGAAGAGAGAACCGCTGAACCTTCATGTTAGATAAACAATGTTCAAGCTTTAAAAAAATAAAAATTAACCCTTGGATCTGCAAAAATTATTTGGAATTCTTCCAGTATAACATCCCTCTTAAGATTATTTGGGATTCCTGCCTTTGGTAGACTGGGAACATGACCAAAATGATCACTTGTCATTTCATTGAAAAGGACTGAAAGTTATAGCAAATAATAATTTGACCCATTGTCTTCATCAAAATCGAGAGCACTCATCTATATCATATTATTTCATAAATTCCATGTCTCTGGAAATCTGTGGCATGCGTTTTCTTGGCCTTAGTCTGGTTAACCTCTTCAAGAGTAACCTCAGAAAATTGTAGGTAAACCTATAGATAAACGTAGTAAAAATTTAGATAAAGCTGGGAGAGAAAATTAAGATGGAAATTAAGTTAATTACTGGTATAGGACAGCCTGGGTATCCTGATATTATGCATGCAAGAAAATAATATCTGCTTTATATGGGACCATTATGCAGCCACACATCTGGAAGGAAAATAAAGCAGATTGAATAATCTTATGTTAATTCTAGTAATTATGAAACATTATCTGAAGATCTGGAAATCTAGATATTTTGTAATTAAAATAAGCTATGAGCTAACATGTCAAAGAGTAACTGGTTCCAAGAAAATTCTATACAAAGACTTGCATGTGAAATAAATTTGATGTATACCAGCTGTCTTTCACTGCTAGCAATGTCTTAATTTTAAGTCCAAATTTACCTCTGCCACACGTGTACCTGCTATTAAATCACATGCATTTGCAAATTGTTTAACCAGAAATACTTTATGTAAATGAGGTGACAGAATTTAATACAGCTGAAGGAAAAAATGAATCTCAGAGCATTTCAAACTTCCTGCTCTGTGTTCTGTCATGTGGCTTTATATTTTTATTTGTTAAGCTGAAATGTATGATTTGATACTCAGTCTATTGCCATAATTCCCACATCACGAGGTCACCACACAACTTGTTATGAGTTCCACCTAAAAGTCAGCCAGACCTTGAAAGCACATAACTACCACAGCTATTTTGGAATTGCTTTGGCAGAGTCGCATAAGACAGCTTGCATAATGCTTTTTCTTTACCATAACCAGCTGCATACAGTGAAATTAGGTTCAAGTTTTCATAATCGTCGTGTTCACATAAACAAGGAAAAATTCCAAACCATTATTTTTGCTTAATGTATATCTTTCCCTGCAAGAAAACTGCACTTTTATCTTGACAAACTGAACCCTATTTAATATTCTTTTTTGTAAACTCAAGATAGGCATACATTTCTTCGCAGGATATTATTCAATAACCATAAAACATAGAATTCCTGGATGTCTTAAAAATTAGAAAGTTAATAGTAGCAAACCTTGGATTGAAAAGCTATCTGTGTAATCATTTACTGAATTACTAAAATGTGAAGGGTCCTTGGGTTAGTCTTGAGCCTTTAAAGTTTGGCTGAATAGAACCTCCAGAAGATTTACTACAGCTTAATTATTGACTGGACATAATACTTAAACTATGTAGCACAAACTGATGGCTTATTTGGTTTAATTAATTACTGAATGCACATATCATTTTTGTACCTTTGAAAATTTCCTGAAGTTAATGTGCCTTGGTTAATTTTCATAGCATTGGATAGAAGTCTGTATGTCTTGCTCAGTGAATTTATTATGGGCAAAACCTGCAAAAAAGGGAGAACACATTAATGCTTATAACTACTAGGAGTCACATAGCTGTAACATAAACTCTGTTCATACTGGGTTTAGAATTTGTTTGCAAAATTTAACTTTTCAATTCCTATTTACTTTACTGAATCATTCTGAAGAACCAAGTTTATCCATGTATAATTACCTTGCTTGCAAATTACCATGTTGCTATAGTTAAAATAATTGAAACTTAGAGCCTTAATATACTCAGATTCTAATGAACAGTTCAAATATCTAGATGTCCATCACTAAGTTTTACAGCTTGTCAGGATATTTTCTGAGAATATATGTAATATTTTAATTGAAATTCTGGTTTTGGAGATACTTGTCTTAGCTTTCATAATTGTTCATTTGTCCTTTACTAAAATAAGATAATATTGAAATCTTATATAAATTAGCGCAAATTATTCCGTTTTGTCTTTAGGCATCTGAAAGGTAGCTACCACTATCTGGTTTATTAATCTGAATTCCTTGCTCATCTTCTTCCTTTGATAAAAAACAACTGGTTAATATCTACTTTCTCTGCTTCTGAACTAAGCTACTATTAAGATTCTAGATCTCATAGGTGATTTCAGTTAGGAGAAGTTTTCCCTGACAGAAAAAAAGAGCTTTGCTTCATTTATTTTCATGAACACAGGAAACATTTGGTTGACATGAGCCATAGTTTCAGTCTCAACTAGGCACAAACTTCTGACAGAAGAGCCATCACCTTCCCCTGCTGTCCTGGCAGTGAGTCTCCCCTGCATGTGTCAGCACAAACGCTCCTAGAGCTGAGGGGAGCCAGGTGAAAGAGCTAACCTGTCCAAGCACTAACCATACCAGCAAAAATCATTAGAGCAAACCAGCAAGCAAGATTATTTTTCAGATGGGTTAGCTCTTTCACTTGGCTCCCTGTGTTGCCACACCAGTTCCAGCGCTCTCCTAAGAAAGGAGGAGAAGCAGGGGTCACCACACCAGAAGCCAGCATGTGCAGCTTGAAGCCCTCACCTTGAACACGTGGGCACTGAAACCACCAGACAGTGATTTCTTGCCTAAAAGTCAGCCCATCAGTTAAAAGAGCATCTCTCTAGACTTTCTCTTCCTCTGTAGTGAAGTCTCTTTGTCTGTCAGTCTGTCTGCTCCCCTTCTCCAGGATCTCTCTCCATCTGGTGCACCACCCTTCTGAGGAGAACAGCTGGCCCCTGGCTGCCCAATGCTTGTGCACTCTTGAACAGCTCAGAGGGCTGGCTTTGGTTTTGAAACAGTCATTACTGTTTCTTCCAGATGTTTGTAAGGGCAGTGGCAGAGAAGTCTATCTCTTTTGAGGCTGGGGAGTGCAGTTAAATTCTTCATTTGAGAACTTCTGAAAGGTCAAACTGAACCTTATTAAGAAAGCTCTGGTGACTTGCACAGACACCAGCAATGCGAACAATGAACACAGATGGGGAGCATTATTTCAGTCACAGCTGGGTACCTGGGACCAAAAAAAAAAAAAAATCCCAGGAAAACTGGGGCATTTATAGCTCCCAGGGAATGGAGTGGGAGGAAAAAGAAGAAAGAATGAACTCTCCCTTCAGAAAACCAAAACTGGAGATAGTATAAATCAAAACTGAGGAACCTGAAATACATACAAGCCTAATATGCTGCTACAAAATGAAATGTAACCTTTTCTTCTCTAATGCAGAACAGGTTAATACAGTGGCATAAACAGTGGACTCATTGTCTCAGTTAATTGGAAAGGATTGTGAATTTTAAATCATCAGTTTTTAGGCAGCCAAGATTGTGAAGGTCTGAATAAGTTCAAATCAAAAGCTGCCAGTATTTGGGAACTTAACAAATTACCTCATAGTTATTATTAGTATGCCATAAATAAGTACCTGCAGTATTATGGTTCTCTAAATCTTACCTTTTTCTTATGCAAGAAAGAAAGATTATCATTATTTTTCCACTCTCAGTTCAGTCTCTTTTTTTCTGTAATAAATAAACCAATAGAAAATTATGACAATTTCTAAACAATAAACTTAATAACATTTTGAAAGGAAAAAACCCCAAACCAACCACTTCACCTATGCATTACTGCTAGGAGTAAATCCCAGCACAATAAGAAAAACATAGCATGCAGAAATGTTTTTTGAGCTTTCCCATAAACTTCACTAGGACCATTGTTTCAAATTTCAGCAGGGAGCAGTTACAGCAAAATATATTGGTACCTCAATTTTCTCCATTTATAAATAATTTTTTTTCCTATTTAAATTTTTTCTTGGGAAGATTATATGGACAGTATACAGTATCTACAGAGGGCAATAGCTCTCTAAACCTGCTTCTGCAGGTGCAAAGCAGAAATCCAGCAAAACATATTTAGATTCCAGCAGTAAGTTCAGTTAAGCCTGCTTCCTAATGAATCAAAATACAAACCAATGTACTGTTAGGTTTTCAGTTTGGTTTGGTAGTGGCTTTGAAAACTAGTAGGTCTTCTGCAATTTCACCTTAAAAATTTAAGCTCAAAATCTATACTGAACACTCTTGATGTTTAAAAAATAGACAGGCATGAAATAACTAGAGAAGTGAATTTAATTTAATATTATTATTCTATTACATATTATGTGGCTTTGGATGTCTTTATTTGAAAGATCAGTTTGTCCAGCTTTTAATAAGATATTATTTTTGTTGTTTGATTTCCAATTTTTTTAGCAGGGCAGTAATTGCTAGGATAATCAGACTGAAGGGTTTCTTTGACATTGTCACTAACTACTATTGAACCTTTTTGCTCACCATTAATGTTATATAAAGTTATATATGAAATTATAAAGAAGACTCGTCTTTCTCTGATACCCTCAGCACCCTTGAGCATGTGTATTACTTGGGCTGAGAGGTTAGGTATTAGAAAAAGGCACTCTCACAGTCAATGACCCTCAACACAACTTGTCTGTCCCAATGGCCACACAAGCTCTCCTTTGACCACATCAGAGGAGCCAGCAATGCTCTGCCAACCTTCTGAGTGCCATAACTCTTAGGTGACCAGCTAGGGATGGGTGAGTGCACCAGGGCCCTTCCCACAGGAGCTGGTTGAATGAACAGTAGTGTTAGAACAATTTTTTTCCCCACAGCAAAATCTGTGCTATAATAAAAGACCAAGAAGTCAAAAAAGTCATGTTTTTTTCTACTTACTGTACTAGCTAGAGTAAGCCTCATGATGTATCAGCCATCAGCTACAGTACAAGAGGATGTGAAGGAAGGATAGGTATGCAAATACTACAAGATGATTAACCATATTATTCTTTCAATTTTAAAACATTAATGAGGTCTTAGTCTGCTTTGTTACTGTTTCTTGTTGTAGCTACATGGAGGGGTAGGCTGTGATGCACAAGGCCAGATTTTTAGCCTTAGTAATGTAAGTGCAAATGCCACAGAAAGGGTGACAGCATAGAAGTACCAAAGGATGAATTTTGGCCCTTAAATTGCTGTTAAAATAATTATTTTTTCCCTATTATTGTTGTTGTTATGGGAAACAAATTAAGCAAAGAATTTTTTGGAAGGAAAGATCTTTCTAATGGCCAAGAATAGCAAAGAAAATAAAACAAATTATTAAGATAAAACTAAGCTAATGAAGAAAACAGTGGTTAGAACAGCAAATTAAACATGCAGATGCTTAAAAAACCATCCTCACATAATTTGTGCTCACAATCAGTAAGCTGACTGTGACAATAAAATCTCTTCTTTTTGTTTGTAAAAATGTCTTCCTCTTTCATGAGAGAGATAGGTGATTTTTTAAAAATATAATTTTTTTTTGCTCACTACTTACTGAAGATGTTAATTTCAAGGACATGATAAGACAAAATCATGAATCACCTAGATGTATCATCTGGGGTGAAACACTGACGTTAGGAATCTCTTTATCTACACGTACCAAAGAGTAAATATATAAGATGACTAAACAGACTGATGATGAAATAAGCCCTTGAATGGCATATAGAAGAAGAGCAAACAGCACTGGGATCAACAGGAATCTTCTCATTTACCCAAGCAGGCAATGAACAAGTTCATATAGAGCAGAAAAATACATATGGAGATGGTAACTACCATTGTCAAAGTTTCCAGATCCCTGTTTTCCACATTCATGAGCATATGAAAGTATGATGCTTTCCTGTAGGTGTAAAAAAAAGAGTTCATCATGACTTAACCTTTGAGAGGATGTTAAACCATAATTTTATTCTATGGAAAAAATTATTCCTTTTTTGCTTTAAATACTGCTGTGTTTAAATAAATCACATTAGAATTTTAATTTTTCTTCTCTTACTTTTATTCCTCAGGTTTCTGTGCATCATTTACCACCAAAATTCTTAATACAAATTCTTAATATAGCCAGGGACCTTGTCACAACACATTTCCAAACTGTGGTACAGATGGAAACTTAACAGCATCCTATGATGAGAAAGGCTTACAGCACACTGTAATACATAAAATTATTTATTGTTTCTGCCTTTGAACAGCAGGAGTTTAGATACTACCAGATGGCATATTGTTTGGGAATTTGGGAGAATGTAAATGCATGTGTGACACTGAGAGAAATCCTCCCTGTATAACATAGATAACCCATGAAGCATAGGAGAGGTTACTGTATGCAGGAATTTTTCCATACCTGGGACATATTGGTGATAAAAAGTTTTCCAAATCATTCCAGAAGTGGTAATACATGGTTGTAACCATCTCCTGGGGCTTCAATCATTTAATTTCACAAAAGAAGCAGTGTCACAAAGCCCCCAAGGAAGATCTGAGGGACTGCAGGGAGTGCTGTGTGTGATTCACTTCATCTCAGACCTAAATTTATGCACTCAGTTTCATGCCAGAAGGGAGGTCTTTCAGTAAACAGCAAAAATACCAGACCTACATCTTCCTACAGACTTAGCCCAAGACATGTTCATTACTTCCTCAGACCTATGATATACAAAGAATGTCTTTATGCAGCAGCTTCCCATTTCACTCAGAAACAACTTCATTTCAGAGGACAACTCAGTGATTTCTGTGTGCATTTCCATATGTATAAATATTCTGTACATAAGTTAGAAGAGCAAGATGATTGCAGATGTAACTCACTGAAAACAGAATGACCTGGAAAATATTTCGGTGTCGGACTTGACAATTGCCAATAAACGGACAGCAGAATCCAACTCCAGTCAGACAACATTTCTTTTTGCTAGACCATCTACAAGAATGATTGCAGAGCAGCCTAAAGGACCACAATTTATGCAAGCATTGAATTTTCTTCTGGCTTTGTCTTTTGCATTGACTTCAGTAGGAGGTATTTCTGGTTAAGGATATAACCTAATATTTCTCAGAACTGCACTCCATTATTGATATATAAGGGACCTTCAGTGTATAGAGAGCTCTCCCACTGCCTGGCACTGTTATCAGGCCATCTAACCTTGCTCTTAATAGATTGAGAAGATAGAGTGGTAAAAAGGCACCAAACGTCAGCAACTTATGACCTTTACTGACTTCAGCACTCATTCAGCGGTATTGCCATCAGAAGGGAAACATCTATTGTTCAAAAAAAAATGGATCGGCCTGTGAAGATCAATGCAGCATCTATTTCTGTATGCAAAACAGTACAGTTATAAAGGATCTAATATGCTTTTAGATATTCATAACTCAGTAGGATTATCTCAGTGGACTAATTTGTATGCATTTTTCATCACTTACTGCTGAGGATGACTCGCTACCAGTATGCTGGATATACAAGGAGCAATTCAGCATCAGTCATTAAGTGATCCCTGACGCCCATTTCTGGGTGAGAAGGTACAGAAGAAAACTACTTGCTGTCATCTTTTTGAAGAGTAAATACTGCTTTTAGCTGTCATGAGCAACCAACCTAAATTAAATGAAATTAAGTTATATAAACAACTGACTTAAATAATTTAATTTTTCATTATTTTAGTGGATACAACTAAAAATTATGGTAGCAGCCAAACATTTAAGAAACACAGTAGCCTGATGCAGGAATCTACTTTGCTATGCTGTGAAAAAATGCTGGCTACAGGATTCAAGTCTGCTTCCCAATGCTTTGCTATCTAGCTGATGACAAAACTAAACACAACTCTTAACTTCAAAAGAACAAAGGGGAAAATTCTGCTTTCTAACATAAATGTAGAAAACAGAACCAAAAATTTGAGCGCTAAGAGTATTAAAGTAAAAATATAATAAAGCCAACATAGTAGGCAATAGAAATACAATAAACTCTCCAAAATGACAGAAAAATATTAAGTTCAATATATCTTTATTACTTTATACATAACTTGTGATTTTTCTTCCTGGATATAACCAGAGGGGTTATAGCATTGGTGAGTAAGGGAAGAGCAACCTACATCATCTACTTGAATTTGTGTAAAACATTTGACAATATCTCCTCATCTACAAACTCGAAATGTGTGGATTTGATAGACTGGAAACTTGTTTGATAAAGAATTGGCTGGGTAGACGCACTCAAAGGGGTGGGGGGTCAGTGGCTCAATGTCCAAGTGATGAGCAGTGAAAAGTGGTGTCCCTCAGGGGTCTATATTGTGAGTGACACAGTTTAATATCTTTGTTGGTGACAAGGACAGTGGGATTGAGCACACCCTCAGCAAATTTGCCTAAGACACCAAGCTGTGTGGTGCAGTTGGCACCCCAGAGGTGGGGATGCTGCCTGGTGGGACCATGACAGACAGGCCTGAGAGGTGGGTCCATGCAAAACTCATGAAGTTCAACAAGGCTGAATACAGAGGGCTGCATCTTGATTGAGGCAATCCTGGGCACAGGCACAAGCTGGGCAGAGAATGAATTGAGCACAGCCATGGGTAGAAGGATTTGGAGGAGCTGGTTGACAAGAAGCTCAGCATGATCCAGCAATGTGTACCTGAAGCCCAGAAAGCCAGTTGTGTCCTGTGCTGCATCAAAATAAATGTGTCCAGCAGGTCAGGAGTGGTGATTCTTCCCCTCTGCTTCCCCTTCCACTCTGCTCTCATGAGACCCCACCTGGAGAGTTTCATTGAGCTCTGGGACCCCCAACACAAGAACTGTTGAACTGTTGGAACACACCCACAGAAGAGCCACCAAGATTAGAGGTCTGCAGCACCTCTCCTCTGAAGATAGGCTGGGAGAGCTGGGGTTGTTCAGCCTGCAGAAGAGAAGGTCCTGAAAGGACCTTAGAAAGGACCTTAGAGGAGTCATTCAGTGCCTAAAAGGGGCCTACAAAATCTGGCAAGGGACATTTCACAAGGGCTTGTAGGGGCAGGACAAGAAGCAATAGCTTCAAGCTGAAAGAGGGTAGGTTTAGATTAGACATTAGAGAGAAATTCTATAGTGTGAGGGTGGTGAAGCCCTGGCACAGGTTGCCCAGAGAAGCTGTGGCTGCCCCATCCCTGGAAGTGTTCAACGCCAGGTTGCACGGGCCTTGGGCATCCCTGGTCTTGTGGAAGGTGCTCCTGCCCATGGCAGAGAGTTTGGAACTAGATGATCTATAAGGTCCCTTCTAACCCAAACCATTCTATGATTCTATGTGTCTGTGGTTTTATTTGTCAAACATACTAATACTGACTAGAACTAAAGACTTTGGGGATATTCCTGTTATCATCACTCCAAATTCCAGTTATCACTCCTCAGTGATTGCACTGAGGAAAGTGGCAAGAAATATGTTAGAAACACCAGAAAGGCAACAGAATCTCCTTGGCATAGACTTCTATTACAACCATTATAATTTTTCAGGGTGTAAAGCATTCCCATGTTTCTAATATGCAATTCTGAGGGCAGAACACTATTAATTTGCATTTGAAGGGATGTCTGTCTTAGTTTAGGTATTTGGAAGACCTGGTGGCCACAAAATAGACTTTAAATGTTAACTGATACTCAAAATACATGAGGGGGGAGGTGAAACAGGAAATTTCTTAGATGTGACTTGATGAGGGTTAATGAGCCCTCAATTATATGTGTATTTTCTTGGTTGATAAAATATGAACATATTCCTCTTCCTTACTGTTCTGGCAGATTTTTCAGCAGCAAAATACAGCTTTTTTATTTAGCAAGAAACACAACCTACTGACAAAGTTGTTTCAGACAGAAAAATAACTCGGGGGTCTTATAAATCAGATTTTCCTATATTTCAGTACTTCAAATAGCAGAGTCAGTGTGACTTGAAACTTGACCACTCCTTATCACCCTCTGAACATAAAGATCAGTGTCACTACAATCAATGAATCAAAAAAGCAAGATGACCTTAATTAAAAAATTTAAGGAGCAATTGAAGAAAGTGAAACATGAAGGCGAGGAAGGAGGGAAAGAAGCCTACTTGCTGGAAATTTGCCTCTCGTATTTAGAGAATGCACAAGTTTAAAAAACGACAGAAAATAAAATAAATGTAAATAATAAATCTTTTATGTTAGCTCGTTAATGTCTGTGCTTTTCAAAATTTTTATTAGCATTTTTTTTTTTAAAGAAATGTGGAACCATTCCATGGACTCAACTGAGCTCTGCCTTCTGTTAAGGGTTGCAGCACCCTTGAAGTTTGAAATAATTTAAGCGGTTCTGTTGAGCTTTCAATTCCCCCACCTTCTTTTTTTTCTTTCAGTGGATTGAAATGTGACCAAATAGCAGCATGACTGTGAATGGAAAAGATAATTCTCACACAACATTCTTCTCAGTACTTTGGGGAAAATGAACACATACAAACAAATTTGCTGATGTCTGATTCAAGATGTGAAAAAAAAAAGAAGAAAAATCTATGAGGCTTTTTTTCTGAAATTGGAAACACACTTTAAAACTTTGCTATGATTTGTTTTGTGTAGACTAATTATGACTTCTGCTTTATGTTGCCACAATAGACGCTAAACATTTGCAATATATTTACTGAGATTAAAATATTATGGGATGAATTTGTATCTATTACGCCATTAGCCTTAAGCAGCGCTGCTTTAGTAATCAGTAGGAATATATTTTTATAAGTCAAAAAGGTGACTTATCAGTGTAACTAGACATTTTGCATTCCCAATACATTATGTAATAAAGAGTGCCAGCAAATTTTGCTCTTCAGGAAAAAAAAAAATTCCTTTATTGAAATCTTATGTTGCTATATTGATAGGGCTGGATTAAAGATGGAGGCAAAACCTCATGGATTGGCTGGGAAGTATAGCTTGCACTGTCTCTCTCATGTCTGTGCTATTTGTTTATTTTTATGTCCTTATAATGAACTTAAAAATGGGAAATTCCTGAAGTATGTCCAAAAGAGTGAAAGCTACATTAAATAGTCTAACGCTAGCAATCAAGGGATTTACTTTTGTTGTTGTGCCTCCCACGCATGTGCATGCAGAAAAAGCATTCACTTTCCTTATTAAAACATGATGGTGGAACTAGTTCTTACTAAGACCATTTTTTCCACATCCTACTCACAAAATCTTAATTAGATTAGAGTCAAGCTTCAGCCACATTGTCTCCTCTTCCAAGGAGTAGGGTTTTTTTTAACATCTATGTATCTTTTGAGTTTCTCCAGTGATATGAAGGACTCTGAAAACTCTTAGCTGTAAAAGCTACTTTAGATCTTAAAAATTTGTGTCTCCTTTCATGCAGCTTTTCTATTGTAGATTGTTAACTTTTCCTAAAGTCTACAGCCAGAAAGCTGGTATCAGCATTTTTCTCTTAATGTCATGGTATACAGGATAACACAATATCAATGCACCAGTGAAACTCAAAGCCCTGATGTATAATTTTGGAAATTTATATGCTATTAAATGAATAAATTAGTTCTTCCAACTCTTCCATTTTCTATATTCCTATCTCTGGGCAAGTTTACTAACCCTCTAACAGAGTCAGCAGAAAAGGAGGTCTATCCCAAAGGGAGCGCTCCCCAGTGCTTCTTGTTCATAGCTTGGTATATAAACTACCATTTAAAAATACTTCAATGTGCATCAAGATGCAGAATAGCTTAGGAAAAGCCATGGAGCGTATTCATCTTTGTTTGCAATGGGACTTGTAATTTCCAGGAGATTAACAAAGCAAGAGCTGAGAGGACAGATTCTGAAATCTCCCTGAGGCATCAGAGATCAAGGATCAGTGCAGAATAAAGATCTGTGTTGAGGCTCCAAGCTACAAGTAGGAGTCTAAGACAGTATTTCAGACCTATCATTTTGCTGAGCAAAGAGTAGACCTAACAAGCAGGTGAGAAGGACACTTTTGCCTTGTCAGGACTTGTATGTCTAAATTATCCTGCTCAGAAATAGACAACTTATTCTCTTCAGGAAGGTAGAGGAGGAGCTCAACCCTTGCATGGTCAAAGCTCTTGTGGTGCAAAGAACACTGCTAAAGAAACCAGAAACATCCTTCAGATGAGAGTGGTCACACACATCTCTTCTGCAGGAGCACCTTTACCACATGTCTGTGGGGCTCCAGAGTCACATTTATTTGAGGAATGTTGAGCCAGTTTCAGTATATCTGTATAAGCTAGTTTGCACTGGTGCAAAAAGTCAATAAATGCCACTGAAGACAAGCTGTGAGTTTCAGAGACATTTACAGATTTGTGGTGATGACTGCTATTACATTGTGGTTTCCTATGCCCAGTTATGGGTATCCAGGATGGATAGTGAAGAAGCATGGAAAAAACTGAAGAAGACCATGCTTGCTAGCAACTCAGTTCAGCAAAAAGGTCAAAAAGACAGTAGCCAGGTTTTAAGAAGTAAATGTTGCTCAAGTTTAGGTTATTTTGAGTCTTTTTAATGCTAAACCTTATTAACAAGCCTCATAAATAAGTATCCCCTTTACCACAACCCTATACAGAGCAATGGATTTTTTTTTTCACTTTCCTCACACTGTGAAAGTTACAAAGATGGCTCAGTGTGGATATTCAATAAATGATTGAATGGTGAAGGTGGTCACATCACTTGCATAATGGATGAGTCAATACCTAACCTTCTCTTACATGCCAAACAAAGTTCTTAATAAAAAACTGTTTCAGATATTTTGTCTTATACCTATAACAAGAGAAATTGAAATCTTGTATCCTAGAATACTACCAGAGGTTAGTAGTGTTCATAATCAAATGCCTAGCATTGAATGAATTGAATGTTCAGTGCTATTCAGAAAGTAATTAAGCTCAGAGAGCAGGAAGCTTTTTAAGTGGCCAGGTATGAGCAAAGTCAGGTAGAAATCAGACTAAAATTACACCAAATATTCTCTAAACTAGGGTGGCTTGGACTTTGTATGTTTTCAGTTGATAATTTTCAGCTCTGTAAGTTAATTTCATCTGGCTACAAACAGAATTTTAAAATAACTTCATAAGGACAATACATGCATCAATAGGATATAAGCATATTGGACTAAAATTAGATTGTTATAATTGTCACTTCTAAAGTTACAGAGACATATAAGAAGAACCACTGTGGAGAAGTGACAATAAATAACGGGAAGAAGTTCCAGCCACACGAAGATGAATATCTTGTTGCTGTAAAGCAACAAGATATTCAGGGGAAATAATACCACTAATATCAATGATAATAAGGTTTCCAGACTGCAGGGTGCAGTTGTTTGAAATTGATCTGTTTTAAGACTCAAAAAGTTAAAGACTTCCCAAACTTCTGTAGAAGGCAATAAAAAAAATCCATACTGAAAATAAAGCCCAAACTCTAAGGAAAAGCTTACATAGTTTTTAGTTTATTTGTTTTAAGTGGTAATCCTCAGTACTGTTCAGCTGGACTGCACAGCAAACCACTGAATTTGAGATACTCTTTGAAGGAGATCTTAAAAATGTCTAATGTGATAGACCTGGCCAAACCCAGGAAGAGCACCTTCTCATGTGAGTGTATTTTGGAGAAATGTTTCTCCTACAGTTCACTGTGACTGGAAGATCTATTTAAAGGTGAGCTAAGAACATATATCATGAACAATCTATAAGCGGGAATGGATTGCTTTAGTATTCTGCTTTTTGTAAGTATCCAGTTTTCTCAAAGACATGAGAAGTCAGGATGAAAATCAAGAATAAAATTTAATTTAAAGTAAGATAATAAAAACAATAAGTTGAGGAAGTTGAAGTGTTTCATGCAAGATAAGCAACAGTCATTAACTTAGAAAATGATACTAAATTGGAGGTAGCAATGGATCTCCTCAAGACAGGACTGATAGAAAGGCCTAGGTGGGCTGGAACAAGAGGCTATCAGGATCCTAATGGAATTCAGCAAGGACAGACATCAAGTCCGTTTGCTCAGAGCTCATTAAATGGCATCTATGCTCGATTTTTGGGCTTACAGTACAAAACCATGATGTGTGTGATGAACTGGAGCGAGATCAGTGAAGGGCTATCAAGATGTTTTAGGGATGGAGCATTTGCCCTGCAGTGAGAACCTGGGGTTGTTCCTCCTGGAGATTAGCTGGACATGGGGGTGCTTCAGAGCAGTGCCCAGTGCCTGTAATTAGGTTATAAAGAGAGAGATACAGGCTCTGTCAGGGGTCAGCAGTGCATGGCAGGAATACAAGAGATAACGGGCATAAGCTGAAACAAAAGAAAGTCAGACTGGATATAAATCAAAGCAAGCTTCTCCCCTGAGACAAAATCAAATAGCAGAACAAGTTGCCCAAGACACTGTGCACTCAATATATCTGGGGATTTTCAAGATTCAACTGGGTAAAGTCCTGAGCAACTGGATCTGATCTCATAGCATAGTTTTAGCACCACCTGAGACCTCCCAAGGTCCTTTCCAACCTGAATCTTCCAGAGTTCATTCTGTGAGTATATGAAACATTAAATATATTTGTGAAGGGCCTGGTTGAAAGTGTCTCCGCAGGAAAGGTTAACTTTCCTTATTCTCGACAGAGGGACAAAGAATTGAATTAACCATCTCCATTCAGAATAATTATGGATTAATGTAGTGCTAATCATAAAATTGTGCTTTGTGAGGGCAGAACTTGTGTTGAGAGCTAAAACAAAATGAAATTTTAGTGTGAAGACTGGCTGGTTCTTTCCCTGCACTACACAGTCAGGTTTCACACTATCATTGCACATTATTGTGTGTCTCATAACAAAATTCCATGGAACACAATTGGATGTGGCATGACAAATGGAGACTTCCCAAACTTCAAAACCCTACAGTGGTTACTACTGAGACTGAGAGTAGGAGAGAGCTTCAGATCTAGCTCTTCTCCTCTCAAGAGTGTGGTACCTGAAGAACATGACTGCCTTTCCATTAAAAGCAGTGGTGTCCTGAGGACATGGTTTCTGCTGTCTCTGAAACTTTTTTACAAAATGATTGAAAAAGTCTTTTGGAAGCACACCAAGGAGTGAGACCTCCTAACTAGCCAAGAGCTATTCTGTCTCACTCTGTGTGTGGCAGTAGGCACAAAAGATGCCCAGAGAGAAATGGAAAACATAGAAATATTTCTAGATTTTTGTAAAAGCAATGCACTCAAATTGCAAATACAGCAGTACTGGTCATTTTTTCTTAACAACAATGAAGAATATGCTTGGGAAGGAGCCCATTAACCAAACAGATTTTTTTCCCAAGATCTGTTAATCTCTAACAAGAGAAATGACAAAATCATCACTAACAAAATAGAGCTGGAGACATGAAAGAAGGAGGCTTGACACTTCATTGTCACTGCTACAAACTATTACTCTCTCTCTGAAAATCCAGTGTAACAATTTTGATTCAGGAAAGATGAATGACCATAACAGGGAAAGTAAACATGAGCTGTGGAAAGTCTTTCTGGTTAAGCTGGAAAGGCTGCAGCCAAGATATTTCCCACTTAACCTTCATCAAGGAAAAGGTCAAAAAAGGCCAGTGTGTTTAAGCAGGGCACAGGATGGAATAGAGCAAAACTTCCTATGAAAAAGATTATGTTCACATTCTTTTGGTCTTCATTAAAACTATGCCACATCTCTCCACACTTTCATTTAAAGCAGTTTCCTGACAGCACTGAACACAAGATCTTAAAGTATCTTTTTGTCAAAAGATAAAAGCATAAATGAAAAACATTTTGTGTACTGTACACAAAACAGGGAAAAGTACGAAGGAAGCATAAGAAACAGAAAAGAGAAATAATACCTTAAGCCTTAGCAAATTATATAGTCAATGGTATGCAAGGTAATCATCCACCCCCTGTACTTCCATGTACATGTACTCTAAGCTGAGCATTTACCGAGGCATATGTGGCTTTACCAAAGTGGAAAACTTTTGTTTTATGTGAAGCTTCTAAGGAAGAAAGAATTTTCTTCAAGCACTGCAAAAGAGATGGAAATTAATGTCTAAGGTATGTAATTTTCAATCTGCTTAGAAAACAAAATAACTCTGCTTTGACACTCTCACCTCCCGTGTCGATTACAGCAATTGGACAACAGAATGTAATACATGGTAAATGCCACACTCAGGATTTCTCCTGGAAGAATAGATAAGTATACCTTTGAGCAGACTGATACGTGAATGGATCAACAGATATGTGCAAGCAGCACGCAGAAATGTTACTGAGAGAGAAAAAGAATATCTTTCCATCCTCCATTCACCAAATCTGGTCTGTCTTCCTTTCAGATATCTATCAGTCATGATTCAGATTTCTGCTCTATTTTAGAAGTTCCCTACTCTCAGTCTAATATGTGATATCTTTCTTCCCCTATAGTGTCAGAATGGTACTTTCTTGCCTACCTCAATATTTATCCTTCATTGTTCACTATCATTGTTCCTATTAACTGTGTATGTTGGCAATTCATGATGAAATGGGGCAAAATGCTTCTTCAAACAATGAGAGTGGCCCACACAAAGCGTTGAAGATAAGAACTAAGGCATGGACTCCTCGTTTCTTACCAGGTGTGACTCAGCAAGGTGTGTGGAAGAGACTGGTGAGGCATTCCAGAAGACATGCTCTGCCTCCCTGTGTTAGGCTCTCATCCAAAATAGCAGCAATACTTTTTTTAGAGATGAGCTGCTTGACAGTTGGGTATGACTTCAAAAACCCAGACTCATAAATACATGTATTACTGAGATCAATTCTGAACTGAAAAGCCCAGCAGACTCATCTGTTGTAGGCAGGGTAACAGCAACTCTGGCAGCCACTGGTGGCTGGAGACTAGAACAAACCAGTGAATAGTTCAAATAGCTACCAGATTCCACACTCTGGTACTCCACATGTGTATGTCTCTCTTCCACTGTCATGGTAGCACTAGTGTCCCAGTTCAGGCTTCAGTACTGAGCCGTGATACTGCAGCAAAAGCAGAATGGTTGTATTACTGTTGTTATCTGAATGGTCTGTGACTGAAGGGCAAATATTCTTGTGGGAAATGAAAATTTGCTCTGCACTGTATGTTGCCCTGGGGCTCCCAAGATTTGTGCATGAGTAATCACCAGCAGAGGAGTGAAGCAGACAGGTCACAGCAGCAGCATCACTCATCTGAACTCGAGCTGCTGATGCCCTTATTGATGACCTCATTAAACTGTACATGGTATGTAGGAAACAGCTTTATTCAAAGCAGCCTTGGACCAGCACCAAAAAGCAGTGTGAAAGGTATATGAATATGATAGCAGAACTCCTTCAACACAGATTCAAGCTCCTCAGCATGTGATTCTCTCCAATAACCCTCTGGATTTCTTAACAACTAAGGATTCTTACACCACATATATAAGGAGGAATACACAAAGTACACATGATATTCTCACACTGCAAATGCTCTGCAGCTACCAGAAAGACCAGTGAATTCTCTATCCTTACATACAAGGTGCACAGGGTCCTCAAAACACACAATATCAAAATGCAGTGGCACATATCACATGTCCAAAACAGCATATACATCAGTTCTACATAGGCATGTCCTTGTTTTATCTGGCTTTTGCAGACCACTTTGCATGTTGACAACTATTACCCTCTCTAAATGTTTCACAGGATTTGATAGATGTCTTCTTTGTGCTATAGATATCCATGGTAGCCAAGACTAAAACAAATAGCTGTAACACAGACCTATTTCTTGAGACGTGGTTATATTGCATCTCAAACACTTCACAAGTTGATGATATGCAAAACTGAAAAATTTGTGGAGAGTGTTTGCAGAGCAATTTATTGAAAGACAAAACTGGACGTGAGTTGCAAAGAAGGGAAAAATCTGAAAAAATGGTGTACCTCTTTCAACACCTCTCTGTAGTTGCATATTTTCCTATATTGAACTATTTTTTTTTTGAGGACTCTGGTGATCCCTGACTATGCATATCTCAAAGTCTCTTCTTTTTCCCCTTCCTCACTTCACAGGATCACTGCTTTAGAGGAATTCTCCATACCTAGCTGAAGGAAAACAAACTCCAAATTCAGTGGCCTTTTTTTGCTTAGGAGTTGAGTTGCAGAGCAGTAGAGCACAGGAATGTTATAGATAAAATAAAATAGCAGGGAATGACACCAAAGGAACCTTTGCTCAATATTCCTACATAGGTTGGATTAATTAGAATTATTTATTGTTACAAAGTTACCAAAACCCAAATACTATTCTAAAATCTATAATTCTCAGCACTTTTGCAGTCCTAAAAAAAAAAATAAAATAAAAAAAAAAAGTGATAGTTAAAAGGCATCCTGTGCTGGTTATTTACAGGATGTTCAGTTTATTATTGCACTACTGTTCGCTAATTTGTGACTGGCACGCCCCAGGCAGTCAAGTCACTGGGGGATAATCCTCAAAAGATTTAGCATAGGTAGATCTAGAAACATGGGTCCTGAATCTTTTCTTTCATTTTTCCATTCTTTGTCCAACATCATAATCCTCTAAGACGATCCATTATTTCTCATTGTGATTTTATTGCTTGTAGGCACCATCACCAACATTTCTGGTTCCCCTGAGCTTTATCTACCCCACAGGCCTTTGAAACATTCTTTAAGTAACGACACTGAGTGATTTTTAAAAACATTTTTCTGTAACCTATATAATTTACATTCACTTTTTTTTTTTTTTTTTTTTTTTGCCAGCATAACCCAGCAGTAAAACAGGTGACGCTTCAGTGGAGTACAGTGTTCCATTTCTACAGCCAGTACCAAAATTACATTTAATCTCAGTATCCTAGTCTCTTCAAGTGAATCATTTCTCCAGGGCTCAAATGAAAGACCTGCTTCATGCATTCTTCTGTGGAAAGTATAGGAGACACCTTAAAGAGCTGTGTAGGAATTACATCACAGCTGTTCAAATACAGCATTTATCCATGGCATTGCTCATCTATGGACTAACCAAGAAACTCAAGATAATATCAGGTTCTTCCAGGTTAAGCTCCTCAGCAATCTTTGCAAAGCAAGCAAGCTTCATCCCTACATATGGAAAGAAGGAGGTGCCTTTGAAGATTTACAAAAGGAAATCCTGCTTTCCTAACTGCAGTGCCTGGAGGTCTTCAGGGGGACTCTCTTCATTGATCAGAGAGAGAACACGCCTTTAGGTAGCTGCTGTATAAGTATTTAAGACCCGAGGGCCACCTTGGCTATGCAGGCTGGATCCTACCCTCAGAATCTCTTTCACCTTTCTAAAGCAGCAGCTGAACAGGCATTTCTGTTTCTTTCCTCTTTTCTCTCCACACTGCTTATTAACTTCTGTCCAAAGCCCAGCTGTTGGATTAGAGAGTCAGAAATGGTAAGGAAGGTCTTTCCATATTCTGAGTGACACTGCAGCTATTCTCTAAATAGAAAAGGGATAGGTTTTCTTTGAAAGTGCACATTAAGCCTTGTGCTCCTGGTGACACTGGCACAGTCACACACATCTGTTATCTCACTTCTACTGTAGACACACACAGTCCCCCAGTGTGTGGCTTCAGAAGGTGTCACCAGATTGGCCATGTTCCCCCTCCTCACCCCAAGGCCCCAGCTTCAACCACTTTCATAGTTCCATGGGGACCCTCTGTCCACTTGCTGAGATGCACCAACTCAGTAGGCAGGCAGCCAACAGAGCTTCCCACTGCTCTGATGAGTTCATTCAGCGCTCCAGGAGGTGAGCCAAGAGCCAAACCTGGCACAAGGAAGGAGATGGGAACACACTGCTGGAGGCAGAGGATGGGAGGATCAAGGATGGGTTTCTCCAGGGCAGCAAGCTATTCTGCTGTCTGAGAGGAGTCAAGAAACCTCACCCTCTGTTGCAGTAAAACCTCTTTAACAAAACGGGAGTTATCAGATGACCCATCAGAAATTTCAGGGTGAACTGATTACAGTAAACCTCAGGAAAAAAAGTTGGGTTGTTTTAATTGCCAGGCACAACATGCACAAACCCACCTTGTTCACACAGCCTGCATGCATTTACATAGGGAGATTTGGGATTTCTGTTAGTTTCCTTCATGTTTCTGGAGCTGTATGCAAGCCAGCTGTCTCAGCAACCAGGAGGATTAGGTTTAAAAAACAGAAACCAGGGATCTGAACTTCTCACGTTATATCTTGACTCTTACACTTGAAGCTTTACAAAGAAGGCTAAATATCTTCAGACTACTGATAAAAGTCAGGAGAGTTGGCAGTTTTGCAGACATTTACAGGCTTGGCAACACATTTTTCTGTTTTTAAGTGAAAACAGACAAAACAGTGCACATGGTAGAATAACGAACATCTTGGCACATTGCAATTACAATGCTGGAACAGACCACTATCCAGTTTTAATAGATGCTTTTGAGAAAAACAATCCCCTGTGTTCAGCTCCCTGTTACATTTATTCTCCAGAACTCCAGTGCCAAAAGCTTCCCCAGCTTCTCTGTGGGCTTTCCAAACAGAGTTCACCTCCTGTGAAGCACCACAAAAATACAGCTGCTGTCAAGCAGCTCTTCTCCTTGCTAAGATGGGTTAGAGTCACATCATAGAGAAATGGCAGCATGCAGTGCCATAATTACATTCAAACCATGAGAGGATTTTTCTTAGAATATAACATCACTGACTTTCTCATCTTTTGCTTCTATATAGAAACTCCAGGAAGTATTTTATGGATAATCTAGCACTGACCTACAGCCTGGATTTCTATAACACAGTACCACATCTAGAAATCTTCCAGTATATATTCTAGCAATACTGCCAGATTTGCAGATATAAATACTATAATGCAAGTTTATATTTAACTGTAAGTTATTTTTGCTATGAAAGAACTAAATAAAAAGAAAAAGGAAATAATTATAAAACTTGGGTTTAAGGGTCAAGTATTGCAAAAAATGTTTCAGTGTAACCAAACCACCAGTGATGGTTATGACTGGGAAGGTTCAGAGCTCCAGGATTAATAAAGCACACACAGACACAAAGGCTTATCAACCTTTTCAGCAGATTCTGAAAGTGGGAATTAAAGTTCTGGGAAAATCACTGACACTAAATCTGCTGTGTGTATAAACCATAAGATGAAAGAAACAAGTGTTAGTTTTCTCAGAAAATAAAATTCTTAAGACACTTAAAATTAAAATGGAATTACTCTCGCCAGTTCACAACTTTTGAGCATGAACAAGCAATGCTAAACAAGGATCTTGCAGGGGATTTTAAAAGCAGTCTACTGACATAACTGAAATATGCTAAAATAATTCAGCTAAAAAGAGTCTGGTTTGGCTATTAATTTATTAATTACTGTGCTGCATTCTGGGGTGACATTGTTTAGAGCCTTGAGCCTTTCCACTTTACAGCATCCTCTCCAAGCACATGACAGAATTGAACTTGCCCTTCTTGGTAAAAATAACAATGGAGTTACTGCACTCTGATCATATGGAAATGATGAATTAGTGTTGGAGCAAGAAAAGTGAAAGACAGAAAAAAACTAAGTGAGGCAGGAGAGAATATTACACTGTTGCTGCAGCTGGAAAGGCTGTTAAAAGCTTGTTAAAAGCAGAAGCGGGATGAACTTGCTACCACTACTAGGGCACAGCACAGGGGACTGTACCCCCTCCCACTCCCTTCCACTGCTGCTTTCTACACATGGGAAACTGCTCAGGGACAAGTCTACAGGTTACTGCAGTGCAGGGGACAGCCACAGCTCAATGGATTATTCACTTTGTACATACAGCCCCTCTCCTTCATCTGTAGCCCACTTAATGCAGCTCTACCTGTGATGGAGGTGTTAGGAAATTGCTGTATGGGGAAGGCAACTGTGTCTTATGGGTGTCTCAAAGCTCTCTTGTGAGCTGTGCTATTCAGTGCCTTCTGATTTAATATCCTCAAAATCTCCAAAGATGGCAGTTCAAATTTAAACAGGCGTTATGAAAAGACACTCTTGATCCCATTATCAGTGTCGTGGATGGGATTACAATGGGGGTGGTAATGGTGGAAATGTTTTAGGAGAGATCTAGTATCAACAGCAGGAGTGGCCACTAATTGGATTCTTTCTGTGTCACCGCAGAGTTGTCACGGGACCCTCGTTCTCTGTTGAACACTGCAGCTCTCAAGGCGCTCAGAAAGGAGCTTTCTCAATTGTTATCACATCAGTCTGCCTTCCCACTCAAACACAAATCCCCCAAAGCTCTTTCTAAAGCTAAGGAAATCATGGAACCCATGACTCCCATGACATCTGCAAAGTGTCCTGCCTCATCAGTGTGAGAATGGGCCCTGACATAACACAAGGCTCAGACTCCTGATCCTGCATGAACATTTAGTCACAAACACACACATATATAATATCAAGTGCAGCATGTAAGTGAAACAACGCTAGATAAAAACCCCTCAAAGTGTCAAAATAGTCTGCAACAAAGTGTTTCTAGCCAGAACAAAATTTGCAAATTATTTCAAAATTTTTTTTCCATAGCTGTCTAACATCCACTGAGTGTAGGTTTTATAATGGCTTGCACATTTAGGAACACTGTCCCCAGCATCACAACATTTTAAATAAGCAGTTTTTATCAGTTTCTGACTGGAACAAGAGCAGTTACAATAATTTTCACACTGTTGCTTGCAATCTCTAGGATAGTTCTGGATTTCTACATGCAATTTTTTTCCTAACAACCTCTAATTTAGCCTACTTTTTGAAGGTGCATTTACATGCCATTTGGAAATTCACCAAGGGTTTTTTTAATGTAAATTACAGCAATCATAATTAATTTTTTTCCTCTGAAACAGAGACAAAAATCAATGAAGGGCCAAGAAGACATGCCAAGAAGCAGAAACTGAAGTTGTATATTGTGATGTAACAAGCTCACCCACCTCGATTATAAAGTGCTAAGAAGAGGAAGCCCCTGACAAGCAATAAACTGACACATAATTAAGACAATTCAGGGCAGAACCCATTCTGGCTGGAAAACATTTTCTTGTTCTCTACCAAACTGCTCAGAGCAGTGAGAGAAAAAAACCCAGGGTGACACTTTGAAAACTCTATGAAGACAATAAGTATCCCACCTAATCTTCACTAGCTGGGGGAAAAAGAAACACACTAGCTTTTGTGCAGTGCAGGTTGCCTCACATCACAAACAGAGTTGATAGTACAGACATGCCTGGTATGTTCAACATTCCATATCAAGCAAAGATGAATTAGCCGCAACAAAAATGTGTTGCAGCTTTCATGCAGCAGTTTATGGATTTTTTTTTGTACCTCTGGAATTTTTTACCTTGAGCATATCATGGAACTTGTACTGTTTCAGATCTTTTCCTAAGATTATCTTTATCTCACTGTGAGGAACATCTTTTTGAGCTCTGAACACTTTTACAGCTGCTAGGATGCTAATGGGAACTTCATGTGTGTACCCAGCACAAGTGCTCTCAGGAAAAAAAAAAAGCCAATGTCAAAGGAAGGTATGTAGAAGTCACCATAAATATGTCTTTGAATGTTTACCATCTGGAACACTAGATTACATTTTGACAAGAAGCTGGACTGCCCCGTGGGCATTGTCTTTTAAACAGCCCCATCATTATAAAGGAAGGAAAAACAAGATTTGCTGTTCCTAGTTTCTCAGCAAGATTTTCTGGCAGTGCTAGAGAAACTAGTTTGGTTTTTTTCTCCCTAGTAAAACAATAACAAGTTGGCCATGTATAGCTAGCTGTGCACTTTCTTTAAAAAATATGGTTTCTTGTAGATCATCTGATGTATGATCCAATGATGCCCACAAGGCAGGATAGGATTCAGTTAGGCAGTGACAGCAGCAGTCTCTTTGCACCAGCTTTGCTGGAAGCCTGAACCTCTGTGTGCTGAATCTGGCGTATTGAGCTTCTCACAGGACACACTGGGAGAAAGAGGAGAAATCCAATATACAGGACTTTAATGTGGAGCTATAATGAGGTTTTCCTTCGGTTTTGTTTTTCATTTTAAGCTTGTAAAAGTTTCCATCACTTTTTACAATGAGAAAGTGTAGACTGAGAGAAAAAAGCAAAATGGTCAAATTTATTCACATTAATCTTGGTCTGGTTGTGCAGTGATTTTTGGGATTTAGCTAATTCTCTGTTTCAAATTGCTGTGGATGACTTCTGAGGACATATTCTTACTAAAGAGTGTGTTTGAAAATACAAGCTGAGAACAATCTGTAAAGAGGCCAAATAGTCCATTCAAGGGAAAAAAGTTAACGTAAAAGTTGGTTTGAGGCAAAAATGCACATGCAACATGAAACATGGGTTTATGGGCATCATTATACAGTTGAATACCGAAATCACAAAGCACCGGCTATAAATCCCCTTGCTCAGCCTACTAAACAGATCTTATTTCAGAACACATTATATACAGTATTATATATAGAATATCTCACCTGTAAGTGGTGAGGACAGTGTTAGATTTCTTTCACAAGTAGGAGGCCAATAATTCATGAGCACCAGAGGTATGTGACAGTTACTGTGAAGATCTGTTATGGTGCAAAAGAAGCAAGTAATTTTGTTACTCTGTGCAGGAAAACAGCATATATACATAGCAAATTTTAAACTAAACACCTCTGGACCAAATCAAAGGAAAAATAATCCATCCTCTAATTTCTCCATTTAGATCATTTAGAATAAAACAATGAGAACGTGTTTTCTGATAAGTTAACATGCTGTAATTAGTGATAACATTTCTGATTTAGTTAATTTGCTGGGCTTCCCACGCTCCAGACATCAATGAATTTAATAGCGGAATTAAATGAAAATGATAGCAGAGTACTTCCATAACTAATTTCTAATTATATTTCTGCCCCTCTTCCTTCCTAAACATAAATTTTTGCCTACTTCTAATTAACACTTCAGATCGCTAGTTTAGAATCTATAAATATAGCGAGTCTTTAATGATCCATTATAGTGATGCTACTTAGTTTTCAATGACTTGTAAAACTTTCACAAACAGATCTGCAAATGAATTACATCCATCTGCTCTGCTGCAGCTGCAAGAGCAGCATTACATTGTACGCTGCCTTTCCCCACTTTCCTGATTTTCTCTTGACTTTATGCCCATGTGTAAGCCAAACCATCTCGATGCCGATTATCAGAAGCCCAGGCAGGTCTCTATAAAGGAGTCTTCAAACTTTACAGACATCTCAAACGCACTTTCAAAACAGTCTGCTTTGCCTCCCAGCTGAGCCCCAGACAGGCTGCACGCTGCTGAAGCATCCTGCTCAAAACCTAGGAAATACTCCGCCGCGGTTCTTTCTCCCTCCCTCCCCGGCAGTTTCCACGGCTCGGCTGGAACACGGAGGCGTTCGCACCGCGGACACAGCACCCACCCGTGCCCGGCTGCCGCTGCCCCCGCGCCGCTCCGGGCACACACGTGTGCGCCGGGCGGGGAGCCGTGCCTGCGGGGGGAGCAGAGGAGGCACCCGCAGGGCTGGGATACACCGCTCCAGGGGAGATTTTCCAATCTACACCTCCGAAAGCGTGACCTTAGCGGCGTTAAGACTGTTAGCTCTATGAAGACAGCCAAGCATCAGGCTGTGCTCGCTGTTATCTGTCAGCCGTACAATAGCAGCATTGATAAGGCAGCAGCAACTGGCTTTGACAAGTGTGCTGTGCTAGCATTCCTCTGAAAACCGTGAAGGAAAAAAGGAGAGAGAGAGAGAGGGGGAGAGAGAGAGAGAGGCATGAGGTGCCTTTTACTTTACCTGAACAAAGTGTGGGGTTTTATTTTTCCCTCTGAGCTGCTGGAAACGATTCTTCCCGTTTCTTCCCCAGAGCTAGGTATTTCTTCTTTTGCTTGCAGCTCACACTTGGGGAAGACCACACAGCTCCAGCAAGGCTGCCTCTCTCTCCTAATCCCCACTCGAGTGTGATGACACACACTAACCCCAACCATCTGTTGAAACACGTCCTCAAGCACTCAGCACAGTGGTGTGTCAAGACGGGCTGCCCAATCCAATCGCTGGGGTTGGGTGGCTCTTAAGGAGCTGGAGGCAGAGACAAGGGCAGAAACTATAAGGCTGAGAACTCTTTAGCGAAGTAACCTGAGATTTTGAGAAAGGGCTGCTATTGAAAAAAAGAGCAGAAGGGGGAGGTACTCGCGGGAAGGTAGAGGGAGTGGATTAGTCTGGTGGCCAGTTGTGTAACTTCTCACAACTCCTTGTATTCCCAAGGGACCACTGGGACCCCTTCGCAGTGGGATGCACAGAAGCACAAGAGCAACACTGAAATGTTTTTTTATGGCGGGTCTGTTGACGGCAATCTCCTCCGGGAGACGCTTTTCTAAAAGAGATAAAGGATGCAGTTTGAAATCCTGAAAAAGTGCTACTGCGGGAGTCGTTTGCACGGCGATGTGACATCTGCATCCCGAAATCCCAACTCCTTACCGTGCCGCGGTTACCCCGTGGCTGCTTCCAGCCTTCCTGGGAGAACGGCGCAGAGAGGCTAGAGGAAAACCGGGTTGGGGGGCTAGGCGGGGAGAAGAGGGGATATCCGAAGAGCAAATACTTCTGACATCTGCGAGTGCTTCCCCCGAGCCCGCGCTCCCCGGCGCGCCCAGGGGCTCGGTGGCCCCGCGGCACACGCTGCTCGCCCGCCCTCGGCTGCAGCAGCGGCCGCTCCGCGCCCGCCGCGCTGCTGTGACAGCTCCGGCCCCGCTCCGGCCCCGCGGCCCCGGCTGCCGCCCCTCGGCCGGGAAGCTGCCACCAGCCTGTTGCTTCCCCCCTTCCCACCCGCTTCCGCCACAGCCGCGCCGCCCCGCAGGGTCCTGCGGGATGCAGCCTCAGCGTCGGGAGCGCTGCCCTTCCCTTGGGGACCCGTCACCCCGCCTCGGGGCTGGGGGCTCCGGGCAGTGCCGCGGCAAGGTCTGGACTGTGTCTAGTCTGTACCTCAGTTTCCCTCTGCCGCAAAGCAAACATTATCACACCTTCCTCCCTCTCAGAGACATTGCCAGGAAAAATCCACTAATTTACAGAAGATGTCCGGGAAGGATAGATAAGGGACACAGAAAAGCTGCTAAGTGCCAAAGAAACAGTTCTTTCCTTTCCCCTCCCTGTAATAGGATAGCATGGAAGAGAGACTTAAAACCTCAAGGGTTTTTACCTCATTACCAAGTGCCTGACTTGACACTTGCATTAAATCTACATTTCACATTATGACAAATGCTGTGTTTTCTTTGAACTGAAAGGGAAGGACGTTGTTTTGGCATTAAAAGTTACTCTGAAAGTGTTAACATCCAACTTGAAGAAAGGTTTGCAATTGTGAAAAGACACACTCTGCCCAGCTATATGAAAGCCATATGAGAGTCTTGAAATGTTGATTTGGCTTACTCTTTCTTTAATACCTTACACAAGGCTGTTTCTGAAAGACTAGTGGCAAAGTGAATACTTAATAAAATGTGAGATTCAAGAGCTGGGGTTTGAGCCCAGATAGCTGTAAGCAAAGCTGGCCTGGAAAAGGAAGGAAAAAGAAGAAACTGCAGTCACAAACTGTATTTGCCTAAATTCTTCCTCAAAGTGATGATACAGTGTCTGTTTCAGCCTATTACTCTGCAACTGCTATCACAGATGTTTGGTATCCACTAAAACACTACTCCCTAATCTGCTAATTCCAGATAAATAAACAGCTGAATAATATTTTCAACAATAATATGTGGTGAAGTAGAGACGCAACTACTGTCCTTGGGGTATTGTAAGATTCTTAATGTTGCCAATTATATCTTCAGGGCAAGGGTTTGGTTTGATTTTGTTTCATTCTAGCAGACTGTGGTCTGTAAACAGGCTGGATAATCTTACATACTCAAAAAGCCCTGGAGACTTTATTGAGCTCATTTGCATTTTCTTTAGCTGTATTTCTTACCAGTATTGTATAGTAACCGCATTAAAAATTTATAGTGATCAAAGATGTGCAATATCAAAACCCCCCTCAAATTGTGCTGCATCATCCTGTGTACTGACTCATTTTCTAAAATGCAGCTCACCTCACAGATGCTCTATTTTTTATTGGTCAGATGAGAGGCAAATTCAGCAGGGTTCAACCTCTAACCAGCATGAATGACAGTTATGTGCATACAATTATTTAATGTTGCGATGCATATACGCTTACCCGATGTTGTGCATTATATCTGAGTATATATATACATAAGCAAGTTACTGAGTATTTGTGTGACCTACAGGCCCAGGTCTGTTGGGTTTTCAATGCTGTGTAAGTCAGGAATGCCTCTGCTGATGCCTGTCAAGTCACAATACTCAAATTGACATGTTTAAAAGGCCTTCTAATTTAGTGTTTTGTATACAGAGACACACACCCCCACAGTTTTCTTCAAAGACTCTGCAATGACTTGAAATACAAATTTTTGTCTATAACCAATGTTAGTAATAGCCCTGGAATATCACACATGATCATGTTTTCACTTAAAAGCTACTGCTGATGTTGCGGGATAATTTCACTGCTACTTGTGTGACTACAGCCAGATTTAGTTTTCTGTGACAGCTTATAACAGACTTTTCTACCACCTCTCCTCTGTGCACACTGCCATCTGCAAAGAGTTTAGGTTTTAAAGGCTGAAATGAAAGCTGCACTGGAAGAGCCATACCCGAATTGCTGTTAAAATTATGCATCATAAAACAGGTTCTCAAGTTGACTGTCAAACCCTTGAACTCTTGCTAAGGTCAGGCTGCCCCCACTCACATAAGACTTGTAGCAAAGTGAATAATGCTTTATGCAAATAACTCGAGACAATCCTAATATGCAAGATTAATTGTAGGTAATTGTGATATTGAGAAACAGTCACTCCTGTTTTGTTCCCACAGATAACATGTCCCTCACATAGTAGTTCCAATTGGTTTCCATGGTAGCCAACAGCATCTTTAAGCCAGGGCACTGAGGTTCAGTCTGTGTTGCCTAGACTTTATCTCACCACCTTTCCTCCAGTACAGACAGCCTTGGCAGTTTTGTGTCAGTGTGAACACGTGCACGTCATCACACACGTGCACCTCTGCTCAAGAACCTCATGTAATTCTCAACTCTGGCATTTTCAGCTCTCAAAAGTAATTAAAGGTAATTTTTCATGATTCCTGCATCAACCTCAGTCTATCTCTCCTGCCAATATGAATGGAAGATGACTTTTTGTTTCCTTGAATCATTTTGTGTGTACCTTGGATTCAGTTATTTTTGAAGAGTTTATATAGGAACAGAAGAGGTTCTAGAACATCACTATAAATCCACAGACAAGTTTACTGCTAAATTCTAGCTTGAAATAATACTCATGCTCCTGTTGAGTTTCAATGATATCTCATTGATAAGGATATATAATAAAAAGGCCTTTGAAATCCTGAATTGCAAAGAAAAGCTAAATAATTAAAAAATCAATGTTTCTTTCTAAAGATACCAGCAAATGGCAGGTTCCAAGAAGAATAGGAAGATATGCTTCTTCATGTGGAGCACAGTGAAGCCTTGGAGCTACATGCTGCAGGATGCAGTGAGGATAAAAATGACATGTATTGAAGTGTTTGGACAATTCATGGAGAAAAAAAATTACTCACAGCAATTAAATACAAATATATAGCTTCTGGTACAGGGAATCCCTGAACCACCTGGAGTGGATCCTGGACAAATATTCTGTGCTTGTCCTATTCTTACACTTTATCCCAAGCATCCACTATTTTCCAGTACTGGAGGGTGCCAAGCCTAGTATACCCATGACTTAGTGTGGCACAGTTGCTCTTTCTTTTTTTAAAGAATTTAACCATTGCCAGTTTTGGGGCCTCATGGTGGGTAATATAAGAGAGATTAATTCCTTTTAAGAACTTCAGCCAAGATTTTTAGAGGTTGGCTCATAAATCCATGTTCAGGAATCTTAGTAAAACAGTCTGATCAAAAGTATTGAGTATACAGCAGCAGGTAGTGAAGCCAGCAGTTCATTATCTTTTTCTCTGCATGTGGGCATTCCAAAGTCAGACATAGGCTCATGCAAAATTTGTGAGCTAAATCCCAAACAATATTCTGTGCAAAACTCTGCTCAAATGTTTCTTAACCTGGAGTCACCTGAATTCCAGAAGCACATGGTCTTTTAGAAGCATTTCCTCCATGCTGAAAGCCCAGCACAGTGCAAAGCTCAGGAGTCAGGTACCCCTTCACTACAATCATCTAAATTGCTTCGGTAGGGTCTCAGAACTCATCTACCAAACTTGGAGACCTTTGAGTGGCACAGCTAAAGATCAAAACCCTGGCCAGAGGAAGAAGAAATAAATAACCTTTAGGATATGCAACCATATACCTGCTGGATAGCTTTCTTCTCACGGCCCCTGCTCAAAGCCATTCACCTGAACAAAATAATCCAACAATGATTATTCTGTGTAAGAAACCAATAAGGTTACTGTACAAAAATATTGAAAAATTTGGCAAGTTACATACAGCACGCACAAAAATGCAGAATTCTGTATCCTAGAAGCGTGGATGTAAATCCAGGTGTCCCAGAACAATTTCCATATTGTCTGGGGAAATGTGCATGGGCCTATGTGCATACTCTCTTAGTATGAAACCATACATGTGCTAGCTACAAAACAACTGCTTTAGAAATGCTTTAAGGGCACAGTTACAGAATCAGGATTACCTGCCTGTGCACAGCTCTTGTGGAATGGAGGAGTCTAGACTTCTTCTTTAGATTTTTAAGGAAGCTCTTCTGCCCTGCTCCATCCTCCCTGCAATGGAATCAGATGGTATGGAAGTTATACCCAGATACAAGTTGTCTTAGGTTTGCAATACTAAAAATAGTTCCCCTGAGGGGTAACCAGAACAGAGGATAGAGTGCAGGTGAGACAGACAAAAGATCATAATTGACTCAATTCATCACTGGGCTTTAGTCTGTCAGATTGTTGTCATCACTATCACTTGCCTCCAGAAGAAGATCAATGGTTGAAATAACTGTCAGTCTCAAATTTGTGTTTCTTCACTTACGCCCCCTCTCTAAACACTGATGATTTTGGTTACCATTTCTTGTAAGGTAACTCCCTCATTAGTGGTTGCATAGTAATTCACTACCCAACAAGGTCCCTGCAATAAAAAGGCACGTGTCTTACCCTATCAGAAGGGCTGATTAGATTTGTCATAGCTGAACTTTTTTTTTAGTATCCCAGAATTAAATAAAGAATACCAAAAAAACACACAACAACCTAGCAAATGAAAACCCAATATATTTGTCATGTCATTCTTAGGGAAAAGGAAAACAAAGCCAGCAAAAGTTTTTCCAAGCTAGAGCCTAATATGACAATTTAATGCACCAAGAAGCTGTGGTTCTTCTCTTCTCAGCTGCCAGCTGGCCAAGAGTTTCAACTCCAGCACAGTAAACAAGTGATCACTGAGTCTGGGAAGAGCTCAACACAACAGACAGCTGGAAAATAGAGGCAAATATAGGCAGATTTAACAGTATGCACGAGGTAGGTGATCCCATTTTCAGCAGTAGGGAACACACCAAGGAGAGAGTATATATGGAGTCTATAAGGCTTTAAGAGTGTGAGAACTCAGAGAGAAACGTGCTCTCAGAACTTGTGCTGACTTCACATTTTTGGACAGAGTTCAATTTCATTACTGAAAAAATTTGAGGTAAACCATCCAATACTTAACAAAAATTGAAAAAATGCCAAAAATTTAGAAGCCAGAATGTCTCATAGCTTTTAATGTTATTTATTAGTAAAGTGATGACCAGTGGTCATCTTTAAGTCCTTCCCTCTTACGTAATTATCATCTTGTGCTCCTACTTCAAACTTTCAGCCTTAAAAATTTGCAATAACAAAGAATGAAGGATTTTGATGACTCCAGGTTAAACTCACCAAAATCAGGAAAACTTTAATCATGAAGGTCTAATATTACTCTTCCCCCTTTGAGCATGGTTCTAATATTGTACATAATCAAGGTACCACTTGCCTAAAAAAACAACTATGTTCATGATGTTGTTCTGGACAGAGCGTGGGAAGACACATAGTTTAACATACAGATTCATTTTTTCCTAGAGAGTCAAGGAAGCAACAGCCCCTGTAGCCCTTTTATTTTTATAACAACAAATCCCATAACAATTTAGAAAAACATTTCATTTAACCCTTTTGTGATCTCATCTTAGACACAATGATAAGAATATTTGTGAGCAGAAACAGCAGACGTTGCAGAACGTCTATACCTCTGTGTACAGAAATTTTTGTATAGTAGCAAGGACCTTTCAGTCCCACTTCCTCTGTTCTCACTGAGAAAAGAGGCCAATATGCTTAGCTTACCTGACAAATAATTAACTTTAGAGTTACACCTGCTAAGACAGTTAACCTCAAAGTAATTGGCATCTCATGTAAGGATGTACAATAAACAGGTAGGGTAATGCAGCCATTACAGCTGGCAGATTCATTCAAGGCCCTCTTGATCATAAATCATGACGTAGTCATAACACCTAAGGTAAGCACGTACTAAAGTCATAATGGAGTTTTATGTCACCAAAAGCATGATACAGCAGTATTCATTGCATGGAGAATACATTTGCTGGAGTCAAGTTTTCTTAAAGTTGTCTTGGGTGTAACTATTACCTTCTCCTGACTATGGCAGTGACTTAAATGCCAATACCCATCCCTAAAAAGTATGTGTACAGCTAATGTTGATTATTAGAATTAAATATATATGTATGTAAGTAAAACATATATATATTTACGCATGTATATAATTCTATATCTAAATCCTTGTTACTGGGCCTAAATTAGAGATATCAGAGATTGAAAGCAAAGTAAAACCATAATAAAGCATATATGTAGAAACATGACCTATAGATAACAATTCAAATATAGTGACTCTAAGGAAAAAAAAAGGGGGGGAAGAAGGAAAAAAGAAGGAAAGTTACCATGCCTATCGCATCAACCCAAGCCACCTGCCGTTCTTTTTGTAGGTGCCAAAATCCTGGAAGTTCCTCACTCTACTGCCAAAACCTCTGATTTACCTCCTGAAAACATCTATGCCTCACATCCTGTATCAGTTAAAAAAAAAAATTGTAGAGAAAACTTTAAAAAGTGAGGACAGGGTGGTACTATCTAAGGGTTCCAATGCACAGCAGGTTGTTCAATTGTATAGATTTTTGTACTTGTGTTCTCAGGATAGGCAAAATTCAATATTGTAGAAGTGGCAGAAGGATTTAGGGGAGGAAGGAAGGAAAAAGGCATGGTACTTTTTAGAATAAGAAGGTATTAGTCAAATTTCAGAAAGCAAAAGAGGCTGAGGGCACTCAAGCTGATTGGCAGGGAGTTGAAAGGTCTCCAAAGAAAGAGTAAAGGTTTGGAGGGGCTAGGAAAAGGTCCTAGAGGAACATCCATCCTTGAGCCACCTCAGGGAGGTTTTCACAAAAGTCAGAATTTGAAAAAAAATTGGGCTGCAGAGCCTCCTGGTCGTGGCATTTCTGAAAGGCTGTGGGTCAGAAGAGAGATTCCTGGCCCTTTTGCTGGTCTGTTCTTTTTTGTGCTTTCTCTTCAGCTGTGGCACAGGAAGATCTTGTTCTTTATATCCATGGCTTCCCCTTTTCTCTCTCAGTACCCACCACTCTCCTCCACTGCCCTTTAGCACAGCAGCCACATTCCCTCTCTCTCCCTAGACGGTCCCATGGCACTTCCCAGACTGTGAGCACTAAAGAGCAAGGGACACAGGGGAGAAGAAAGGGTCAGAACTGCAACAGACAGAAAGGAATTCTGTCTGGAAAAGCATTTTCTGCTTCTGATGCCACCATGGTCCTGAATACCACTTCAGGCCTCCTTTGGATCTCCCTGTCCATGCAAAACCTTCTGCAGCAGCAAAGGAAAACTCCTAACAGATAATCTCATCTGTTGTCCTTAGGCTGACACTTACCCAAAATCTCCTGTCATGGCAAAGGTAATTATTATTTACTCTCAGTGGTAATTTAGGGCACTGAATCTTTTCCAAGCTTATGTCAGTAAAGCTGAATTTTAGAGGGACTGGAGCAGGAAGCTGTACTATTTGCCTGGCTGGCTTACTTTGTTTTTATTTGAATTCCATATTCAGTTGAAGGGAGGGATAAATATTTTCCCTCTTCATTCTGGTATCAATGAGTAGGAAGGTAGAACAAGGTTGGTTAGACTAATGTAAAAGGCACAGCTGTTCTTTTTTCTGTACTATCCTAAGGGATTCAGAATTTTTTTTATAGTTGGCTCATTCTCTTCCCAAGGCTGTACACATAGTTCTAATAAAAGGACAGAACTGCCATTTTGCAACCAGTTTCGAAACTTGTTTTTAATCTGCACTTCAATAAATCCAAGGCCTTTCTAACATTTCCTTCAAACTGGATGCTATCAAGGAGTCACTGAAAAATCAGAATTTGCAAAAGAACTGTAGTAAGGGCCGTTGTCTGACAGTCCAACAATTGGCTCCACAGAGGTGGATAGGAGCTGTACTCCACTTGCAGGTGATGCAGCTTCCAAGGACAGGTTCACATCCAGCAAAATCCTCTAGGAGGAACAATCCATCCTTTTCCATCACTCTGCTCACACGGCTCTTGACTCCTTTGCGTAAACATTAGCTGACCACTTTGGTGGTTTTTTGAGTGACTAAATTTTACTCAGGTTTAATCAGACCACAAAGCTAGAAAAATACTAGTGCTGACACAAGGAAAATCATTGAGCCAAGGGAGGGGAAAAATAAAATTCAACTTCCTTCAGAGACAATCTCATCTTAAATGGCTCAAGTTGATCTTAAAATCAAATTTTAGAACTCACACAAACTCATGACTGCTCAAACTGGAGAAACTTTACAACAGCCACCTACTCTCCAATGGCACTAGGGTCAGGAAGTGTTCTACTAATGTGCAGTTGTCTTGCTACAGGATATCAGACCTGTCCCTGAGATGCTGAATTATCTCAAGAGGCAATCTTCAGATAACAAGCATTATTTTTAGATTTTAGCCCAGATGCTCTTTAAACCAGTCTCATCAACAATAAAAAAGTTTCAGTGGAGTTGATTTCCTCATAATGATAGACTTCGACTGAAGTTAGAGTCTCTGCCATGCTTGTTTGAGGCACAAGGAGGCTGACCTTTCTTGTCATTGCCAAACAGTGCCCTTTTGAGGACATCTTTGGTTCTCAAGAAGGCCAAGACTGTATTTTCTAGATAAATGAATATAGAGGTTTTTAAAGCCACTTTTAAGGGTTTTTAAACCTGATTGTACCCACTGTGTACTTTCATGACTTTGCTTCATAGGTGGTAAAGTGATCTACCTGAAGTTTCTCAGAAGAAAACGGAACTATATTTTATATATATGTAAATACATACATGTATATATACACACCATGTTTTATTACATTTCAGATTTTTCCTATTACTTGAGTGTCCCTGAGCAAAAGAAAAAGGCTTTTAACCTGTAGTTTTTCCAGAAGTAGCTGACAGCCTGACTAAGCTCTGTGCTTTTACAGCCTCTCCCTGCAGTGGGACCAAGCAGACAGATCATTTCACTGAAATAAATCATGCTTACCCTTCTACAAAAATTCCTTTCACACAGACCAATCCACAGCTAAGTTTTAAGACAGCACTGCCTGAATAATAAGTAGCAATGTGATGGCTGATCAATAACTGTGTCACAGAACTAATAAATAAAGATATGCCAACAAACGACTAATTGCACATCTCGATCCCTGCCTGTCTTGTGCTGATGTGAAATCCTCCAAGTGAAAGTGGTGGAATTCACTGCCTGGTTTAAAAGCAATTTTGAGCTAGAGATCTGATCTGCTGTTTTGTGATCTTTCTTAGGAAAAACAAGAGAAGTATTTTATCACTGAGTGACAGCAATCATTGGCATATCATCAGTCTTTTTTTAAACCCCTCCACTTCTGGTGAGTTACTTATTAAAATAAAAATTGGTCATTTTTATTGGGACAGCATAGTTTCCTGCAATTTTTTTTCTCCATTCAACTGTTATTCCCAAAATTAGCACAACGTAAGGCAGGCTGTGTTAACTCTTTCTTATGCTAAACAGCCCTTGTTAGTTTAACAGAACAAAAGCTTTGATTGTAAGTGCAAATATGTGTGAGAATCTAGAGTCAAAGCACATTGGTGGCTTTTTTTTTTTACTGAATGACTTGCTTTAGTGCAAGTTTCCAAATAAAGATTTAATTGCACCCACTTGCATCAATTACAATATCAAAGCACATAAGTTATAAAAACAGAAGGTGCAGACACAATGGCCATTTCAGAGTCTGTTTTGAAAACAGATTAGACAGAGTTATAATGATCATTTCTTCAAAAGAATTTAGAGATTATCAGAAACAGAACAGACTGTGGATTTTAATTGAAAACTCACTCCAAATTCTTTGTACCCCTCTACCCCAGCCTGGACTCCTTCACAGCTTTGAACAAAATAGTTAATGAGTGGGTTTAACAGTGGGGATTTGAAACCTGGAGATAAATACAGTTGCAGTACACAGCTCTTAATATTGCAGTGCCTGTGGTACCTTTGGGTGATCTCATTTCCTGCACTTACACTTTGACGTAATCACACTTAGCACCTGTACCTACAACTCAGCAATTCATTCCAGAAGCCCAGACACTTTTCGTGGGCCCCTTGGATTTGAAAATAGCTATCTCTACCTTTCCAAGCAGAACGCTCACTCACATATCCTTGAAAACCCTTTGTGATTCTGAAATTCTGAAATTCCAGTTTCTCTTCCCAGAGAGTAAAAAAATAAGCAAAAAGAAGAGAGCACCTTTTTATATTTTGAATATTAGTAATCTCAAAGACATTTGTTCAGTTCGTGGAAATTCCCTGGAAGGTGTTCTTAATAAACATCGTTTATGCACATACAGTGTGTATTAAAAAGAAGTGGCATCAGTGATGCTTTTGAGAAACAGGCTGACATTTCAGCCCCACCTAGTAAAACCAGAAGTGTTTGACTAGTATAGCTTAATAGTTGTTAGATCAAGATATGAACACAGATAAGTTCCTCTACATATTGATTGTTGCAAAGTCAGGAATATATTGAAAAATATAGAAAAAATTGGTGTACTGATTTACAGAAGGTACTCCTTTATGAACATGGTTTGTTAATTAGGTCACATAATTTTTTCTTATGCAAAGATTGTATTTTCTGAGGTTCTTTATTTGCACAAGCAGAATGACATTGCACGCCTCCCAGGAAAGGCCCTTCATATACCACATTTTCTGAAGAGTCTTTCATTGGAGATGAATTTGAATCATTTTGGCAAAGCAAGAGTCACTGCAGAGAGTGCCTCCCATTCCAAATTAAGTCTTACTTCTTGTCCATAGGGTGAGATCTGGACCACACTGATTCTTGCTAAACACACAGATTTGGTTTCTCAACTGTCCCCAGCTCCATGCCAGGGAACACCACTGCTCTGCTGTCACAGTCTCTTCAGCTGCTTAGGAACTCTGTGTTGGCCTGGGGCCCCACGTCTGAGGCACCCCAGTTTTATAAATGCAGAAGACATCCTCTGTGTCCATATAATGATCTTATTGAGTCTGCCTCTGCAAAAAATCTGTCCCAATGTTTTAGGAGACTGAACAAACATTTTAGAAAAATTGTTGCCTCCTAAAGTTACTTGACTTCTTTTTCTTCTTAAACTAAGAGCTGATTTTTATCCATGGCTTCTGTAGTTGCAAATTTCTCTGAGGGGATTAAGCATTTTAATCATACCAACATAAAAATATTCAGTGAAATGTCCATTGCATAATTGATAATAAAAATAGAAATATTCTAAAAATATCAGCTAATATAGAGTATCAAGGACACCTTCAAGGATACTGAAGGATTAGCAGTCACAGCCAAAGATAGCCAGGTGGCCAATTCAAACACATCACAAAACCTTCCTGAAAAGTAAAAAGGCACTGTGGTTTTACATCAGATTGTATTTCCATGCAGTTCTGTCACTGTCTTTTTTTATGTAACAAGCAGTCTCAGAAACA
Organism: Cettia cetti; assembly: GCA_013401135.1. NCBI lineage: Eukaryota > Metazoa > Chordata > Aves > Passeriformes > Sylviidae > Cettia > Cettia cetti. Next base: position 2,735 of record VZUI01043421.1, on the reverse strand, counting down.
ACTTTAGCAATCACCTACATCTCACACAAGTAGGAGCGCTGGCCTGACAGGAGCTGGGATGGACGTGCTCCCTGCAGTCCGTGTGGAGCTGCTTTGCATCCTCTGGCAGGCAGAGATGGCAGCCCTGGCACACGGCGGCAGCCCGCGGGGGATGAGTGCGGGGACACCTCTCACAGCAAAGCTACTGCAGGAAAGACAGGCAGGAAAACCTCTCGAGTGCACGGGGTTGGAACAGCAACATATTTTGTTCATGATAGACTAATCCCTTGCGAGTTGAGTTTCAGGCAGAAGAATGTATCTCCCTGTATAAACCTAATTCACATCCTGCCACAAAGAGGAAGGGTACCTGCATAGGGTACCCCAGATAACAAGAGCCATGATGACATCTAGCGATTTCTCCTAGCTTTGGTGCATGGCAAGGAAGCTAAATAGGTGTCAGAAGTAGGGTAGTGTGAAGAATGGCATGCTTGTCGTGCTGCTGTGTCCCCCTCAGGGTTCATGGGCATGGGCCAGGCAAGTACCCCATGTCTAAAGTTGCTGCTGAGGTCATGACTTCTAATAATTTCCCTTCACTTCCATACTCTCCCCAAAGCATCTCACTATTGCTTCCTGGATTTCAGATGCAATGCTTTATCTTTGAAAAAATAAACAAACAGTGGGAGAAGGATGCACTGTTTTAGAGATAAGGTGATTGAGTGTCTTGGAAACCTTTAAACAAAATAGCAGATATTCTACCAAGTTGCCTATTGGTTTTATCTGCCTGGTATTCTGGGGCTGAGAGGTTTCAAAGTCAAATGACTGTAATGAGCCTCTAAAATCCATATTTGGGTAGATAAACAGATAGTGCTGAACACTGCTGTTGTCTCTGTCTTGTAAGTGATGTGTAAATGGCTTCCAGGAGTTGAGCAGCCACTCACTCAGGTAAACAAGTCAGTGGCTCTGGTGAATATAAATCCAAAGTGGGAATGAGAGTTAGCTCTGGGAAAGACCCTGGCATGGAAGAGTCACATATTTTCTGCCTTTACGTTTTCAAAATGAGCAGTGGAGCAGTGGGAACAATGGTGTGTCCCATCCTCTTGCCCTGTAATGCTTGATTTTGCCTTTAAAGCACAGAACTAACGAAACTTCAAGGTAAGTAAATTCATAAAGGCTATTGGCAGAAGAGGGAGAACATTTTTGGGGCTCCAAGCTGAATAGAAATGAGCTCAGAGACACTTTGCTAACCAAACTGTGCAGCTAACCTCAAAGGCTGTGAGGTACTATACTTAAAAAAAAATGCATTGTATAAGTTTTCTCATTTTACACATTTAGGGACAAGCCCAGCAGGACAACACTGGTGTGTGGCCAGGAGATTACTCTGTAATCACACCAGAACTACACACAGAATTAGCATTCCAGTCTCTGGGGAACAGCTCCCTTTTGGTCAAAGTATTTTACAAACAGGTTGCCAGAAACTGAAATCCAGTGGAAACAGCAGTTCCCAAACTAGGACTCACCCTCTCTCTGGGAAAGAAGGGGGGGTATGAGAGATACTGGCAGGGCTGCAAACTGAAATGAGTGGCTGTAATCCTGAATGCTGGATGCTGAATGAGTTGGGGAGGAAAGGGGAGAGAAAGGTCATGAATGGTAGAACTCACTTGGGAGAGGGGCACAGGAAAAATAGTTTGGGAAATGCTGCAGCAGAAGCTTTTTTTTTTTTTTTTTTTTTTTTTCCCAAATCCCTCCTTTTTCATTGTTGCTTCCTTGAACAAAAGCAGCCCATGCAAAGACAAGGGCTTAAAGCTAAAAGGCCTGACACATATTTCCTCGTCTCAGTATCAAATTTCTCCTGTGATATTTACAATTCTTATACCATAAATAGAAATGCTTGAACACAGAGCTCATTTCCTGGTTTCTCAGAAAATGACATCCTCTTCCTTCTTGCCAGTTTCCCACATGTCTCCATGCTTAATGTTGGTGGCCTGCCCCACCATTGTACTGGTTCTCTTTTCCAGCAGCCACAGCCTCACATTCAGTAACCTTTGCCCTTCCATTTGATCAGAGCCAAAATGCCACCTTTAGAGAACTAACGTACCAGAGAAAATGGAAATATGAAGCTGGACTACCCACCATGCTGTTATCTTATCCTGTTTCCACTGAGGTTTATTTTCTGGAACACACCTGTTGATTTTAAAATGACAGAAAATTTTCTAAAGGAACTGGATCATCTGAAGACTCAGGATCTCCTTAGAAGCAGAGCCCCTTTTAAAACTGAACCTCTATCAATGTGGTAAATTTGGGGCAGAGTAAGTATTGACTGAAAAAGTATAGTACTTTACCTGCAAGCTTCTTTGAAGTCTTCTTGTCATTACTAGAAATTTCATTGAATTATCTTCCATCCCCCAAATCAGCTTTCTGCTGACACAAGAGAGCTTCACTTCTTTTTGATCCTACAAGTGAAGCCATGTGGAAATGATTGAGAGTGACGTCACAAGTTCAGCATTATGATTTAAATTTAGGATCAAGCAGAAGGAGGGGAAAAAAATTACACGCATCCATGATTACTGTGTTTGGGTCATTCAAATGTAGGCTTAAAAAAATAAGGTCTTGTCTCAGTGAATATGGAATACGCCATGGAACCTTTTAATAAGAACTATTCTTCACCTTCATCTATCGCTATCTCTCTCTCTCTCTATCTCTCTCTCTATCTCTATCTCTATCTCTATCTCTATCTCTATCTCTATCTCTATCTCTAT